>JBDJHY010068664.1:0-13851 GCA_039654485.1 Withania somnifera
CCTAGTCCAAAGGTTATTACATCCCCAAAGAGAACAAAACCCTGCATCGTAATATCAACTAACTGGAACAACAAGAATTCCATTCAGCACCCATAAAGAAGCCTCTGAGGCCTATATGCCCGATCCACCACTAAAATAACACTGCTCACTACAAAGATAGATAAATATCCATGAGCACAACAATGGCTCCCTATAAAACACGATTGAAGTCATAAGAAAAGTAAGGGAAAAAGCACAATCCAGGTCCATCCCGAGTGAAAAGAAACAACCCATTAGAAATCGACTAGATTTAAGTAAAGAAAATAGGGAGAGGGATCATTCCATCTCAGAAGAGCTACCCACACTGGCACCCCAGGAGAAAATGCTAGAATTGGAAGCAGAACAATATACAACCTACAGCAATAGAAAAACTCGAGGTCTAAAGAAATCACCACAGGGCAACAAGGCACTTTCCTATAGGAGTAGAAAAGCACAAAACATGAAAATCTAAGGAGTACTCCTGAGAAGTCAACCACTTGACCTCCAAACAAGATAGTCACCAACCAGAGAGTGCCTAGAGGTACCTATCACTACTCTAGGGTATATTAAGTACAACTAAGGTCACGATCGTGGAATAATAGTCCTAAACCCAAAAGAAAAGAGTAACCATCCCATGCCCAACACATCAGTAAACCACTCAATCAAGAAACTCTCAGCTCAACTAAGCTGCCCAAGGTTGCTAATCAAACACATCGGCCAAAACACCTGAATCCATACCAGGATAAAACACTAAAAGTCTTCCCCTCACACTCAGTGAACCGCAGGAAAAAATATCAGCCACTCAGGGAGAAAAGTCCATACATGACATATAAGCAACATCTAGGTTATGATAAAGCTCAACTAACCAGTTAAGTATCTCAATAATAAGCCATAGAAAACAACACATACATCGAGATGCAAGTAACCCTAAGGTTAAAATCAAATCCCAACTCATCAATAAGAGGCACCACTTAGATTCCAATGAGGAACCACATAATTAGGGAATAATGGACCACTATGGGCTAAAATCATGGCCCGAAATCATATGAAAATACAACATAAGAAAGGATAAACTACCCAAGATAACACAAATATCTAAATATGGAACTAACAGAATCATATCTAAGCCATTATGAGCTATCTAAACTAGGAACAGAAAACAGAAATAGACCACTAAAATAAAGCTCTAACGGCTCACCCGAAGAACCTTGCACCCAAACACACTGAGAATAAAATCCATTGGCGAAACCTGCAGCCACCGCTAACTGAACATCTTAGTGCAGGGGAAATCTTTTTCTATCATGCCATCTTCCCACCAACTGAATACTATCAAAAACATCCTGAGAACTCAAAGAAAGACCTGCCCAATAAACCCGACCCAAAACCTGACTGTCTAACCCAAACTTTCATGACAAAATAACCCCAAGAATGGGAAATCCATTATTGCATGCAAAACTCATAATATATAAATCAACCTCCAGTTGTCCTACCTTTCTATCCTATAAATAGAGCTCCATCAACCCTCGTATACTGGAATATACCCTGATTATACACCTTTTAGATCTTAAGAAAGGCCTTTCCAAAGGCCATCAACTGACTAAAAATCCATCTAAGGGTATGACCCATCACTATCCAAACACGCTGCCATCATACATGAAGTGGTAAGACCAGACCTTTACAGAAAACCCAGCATCCTGACATAGCTCATAAGATAAGGGGCGGTAGAACACCTAACCATCCTATCAAACGTGTAATCAAGACCTCTGTTAAAAACCAACAAACTTATATTCATCTGACGCTCTCCTCGAAGCACCTACTAGTATCTATGTCTAGGGCCCCGCACTATGAAGAGCTAGCATAATAGTAAGTCCTACTAGAGCCCGGGTGGCTCCCAAACTCTATAGTTGATGAAGTAGCCTCTTAGTGCCCAATCCCAACTCTGAAACATTGAATATATACAGGGACCTTGTTGATTCCCATCGAGGGCTTTGTCACAATCATCCAATAAAGAGTAGCATTAAATAAGACTGTAGGGAATCGATAACAAACCAATGTGAAAAAAAAGAATCAAGAAGTGATTGTTTCTTAAAAGCAACACTGTAGCCTCCCAAAGATAGGATACATACGTCTCTGTACTGATCTGCAGAAATTTACTAACACCTGCCTCTGTACCACGGATATTGGTGAACCTAAACTCTAATAACACTCTTTCATGACCCAAAAGTAGGGTCATGATAGCCTCTACTAAATCCCACTGGTATAAAAGCCTATACCTTAGCCAAAGAGGCAAACAATGGGTCGTAATCCTGAAAGCATGATAATACAAGATAGGAAAGGGAGAAAATAAGAAAGAGAACTAAATATAAGAAAACAACACCCCAAAACTTGGTATTAGTAGTATAGAAGCATCTATATTCAATAGAGTGTCCTTAAAACTAATCAAAAAAATACAATTGTCTCTAAAAGAACCAAGATAAGGATGTTGCTAAAGGAGAGGGGAAGCTCGAACTCCATGATCTCACTGTAGTCTCTGAATATTCACTAAAACCACATTACACAAGCAACATCCTCGGTGATAATCCACCCTATGCCCTGCATCACTAAAATATGAAGAAGTATAGTATGAGTACCCAAAAAAAGGGGTACCAGTAAGCATCATAGGATAACCAGGCATGCATGAGATACAAGTAATAAAACAACTAAACAAACAATAGATTATATATATTAAATCAAGGGTACAAAGGGAAGGAAAATAGCTAATAGGAGACAACAGCATAAATACTAACAAAAACACAAGCTTACGAGCAAGACTACTAGGGAAAGAATACGCACCTAGGCCATAAGCTACACAGTGATAAGGATAAAAGAGATACGACTAAATCATAGGCTAAAGTGAGATAACCATAGCTATCTAGCACTAACTAGAAAATAGGGCTAGGCAAGTAAACAAAACTAACCAGGACTCCAATTGTGGGACACAATATACAAAACTAGGATAACAACCAAGGCAAAATTTAATGAGTTGTGCTAAACAAGTGGCAAGAAGGTGCATATCTAGATCTCCAGCGCAACCATCCAAATGTAATAATATAGTGGCTAATTACAAATGCATAGAAATCAATAGTGTACACCAAAAACAGATAGATACAACAAGTAGCCAAGAACCTTAGAAAGATAGCATGTAGTAACCTTCCTAGCATACCATACTACTATTGGGGAAAACAATAGCCTAGCTAGCAGACAAAACCTATTGCATCCCATACTACTAGTAGGTACAAGGTTATATAAAAGGAACCTAAGATGACTCCCCGTGTAAGCCCAAATGGTAGCGCGAAAGAATGTAATTCAAGGATGTTCTTAAAAGTAAATGTCATAATAGTAACCCTGTATGGTCCTCTTCCAGTAATAAGTCATGCTAGGAAGGAACATGGAGGACTTGAAGCATATACCACTACTCCTCCATATACCCCTCCCCTAGGCTACACAACATGCTCGGCATGGCTACCCAGTTGGCAAGTCCCGTGAAGGGACTCAAACCAGTGTGCAAACATTATAAATGTGTGTTGGACATCAAAGGGGTACCATGGTCCTATCAGAACAGAGGAGTTCCTGAGCTCATATGCACATAAAAACCCAGTCTCAACCCTTATATAATATCTTAATAGAAAACTCAATTCTAGCCATGAGGGCATATCCACTTAGTAGGAAATCTAAATATCACTGCTAGGCATATCCATAAACACTGTGATGGTCTAAGAAAATTTGATCAAATTATGAGAAAATAGCTCTATACTACCCAGAAGTCGCGGAAGGTATACGTAGAGTAGATAAAAACATATCTCTGGTTAAGAAAAACATGTTTGGGTTATAATTAAGGAAAATAACTCTAGACCATGTAGTGGTCATTTAAATTATAAACGATCATAGATCAGAAAACTCTTTTTGTGTCCAAACTAATGAAAACCAGTTTATAATACAAGTATTTTAGCTCAAGATCCCAATGCATGCTCGCGACACAAAATTAATTTATAGTTTATATATGCCTAAGGCCTCCATCCAAAATCCATGGGATGGCTTCTAAGCTCGATTTAAAACTCCTCCTAGTTGAACTACGGTTTAGAGCTACGAGTAACTATACCAATTGTGTCACAACTTCCTAAAGGACGCCCATTAGGGGCTAAGTCCATATCCATATAGGGACAAACACGGGGCTACCACAACTAAAATTAGTAAAACTTGCTCATGGACCCGCAATGGCCTAGGGTAGATCACCACCATAGAGGATCAATAACTATAAAGTACAAAAATATCAACAAGCTTTCCACATCCTAGTAATCATGCATACTCATCAAATACAACACAACACTAGATTGATTGGCTCTACAGCCACCATCTAGGATTCGAGGGATAACTACTAAGTTCAAACAACTAGTCAATCCCTCCCAGCACATCTACATTCTAGAGTCAGCATATAACACGCACAAAATGATATACTCCTCCACCAATCACATAATGTTCTAGAGTATGGTGATGAAAAGTTAGCAAAGACATAGGTACTAATCTACAAGAGATAAGGATCATAAACCAACTCATTCCTAGTAGGAATACTACCCGATAAATGATATCTAGGGTCCAGGGTGCAACAAGTAAGGGCTACAAAAATCCACAAAGTCTCTACTATAACACTAGGCCAACTATGGAAGGCCAAGAAAAGGCGAGGAGGTAACTAAATTACAATAAAGTTCGCAAAGAGCCTAAAGCTCGATGACAAACTATAGTAAGATCAGGAACCCAAAAGGAGAACGAGGTAATAGTAGGGATATTAAATAGAGTATCAAACCTAAAACCCAATCTAACATGTTGGCCCGTCTCACCAGAAGTACCACACACATACCAATCTAGGAAAAATGAAATTATAGCCTACCTGAGCACCGAAGACAATCTTCAGAAGCTTTTCAAAATGAAAAAAAAGCAATGAACCATCTTGGAACCGCAAAAAACTATCAAAGACATAATATAAATGTCAAGACAAGTAAAATAAGACCCATATGGCTATATAAAAGCTTGGGTCAGATTTTGGGCTAAGAATGAACCCTTAGGCCCCCAACCTCAAAAATGAAAATAAAAATACCAACAGATAGAGCATAATTCCAGGAAAACATGGTTCAAATTTTGTATTAATCCAATAAGAAACAAGTGAGATATCAGCCAGCAAAGGTAAGAGTGTAAAACTTTTTATTTAGAAATTAAAAGAGAAAAGGAGTATATAACTTACCCAAAATGATAAGAATGATCCCACTTTCAAACCCATGGGGAAAATCTAATAATACATGACATAAGTAATAAGAACCATAATTTTTCCCTTACTTTCCAATTTTGGAAAGTCTCTAAAATAGCAAGATATATATGGGCATGATGCATAGGTTAACTCCCAATTTGGCTTTCGCCCAGTGGCCATGTGGTAGCCATTAGACACCCCTAAGTGCCATATGGAACTTCCATTTCATTTAGACATAATATTAATTTATTCAGGTATTGTATAGACTCATTATAAAATAATTACAATATTTTAAATATACTATTTGTAGAAAATTATTTCTAATAAAACTTAACCATTGAAATAATAATTTTTTTACTAGAATTAGTCCCATTAATTCAAATAAAATATTAATTGCTTATAACTTTTTATAAATAATTTAATACATGACTTATATTATTTGAAAAAACTATTTCATAATTATTGACAATATTTGTATGAAAACACTAAAATATATAATTTTATTTTTATTAAGAAATGACATAATTATTGTTTAAAATAAAATGATTTAATATGACGGTATAACATTGCAACCAAAAGATGCGGGATTCGAACCATGAGTCCCTCTAGACTAAAGTCCGCATTTCGGAGCTAACGAAGCTGTTGAAATTTGGTTTGATCGCATTTTCAAAAAAATTATTCTCGACTTACCCAACTTCAAAATTAAAACTTCAAAAGAGAAAAATTGAGATAAATACAACATAACTGCAATGGGACCATATTATTGGTCCTAGCAAGTCATAAATGACTTGAAACATCTATTGAAATGCTCTAGATGTAGAAACCACGTAGGACATAGTAATTGCCCAAAAGGGTCATTACAGAAGCCCCATGATTACCTTTTCTTCCACTTCCCAAACTTTCGATTGATGTTTTCTCTTCCTCTGTGGTTTCACCCATGTTAGCCATGGTCACTGCTTTATTTCCATCAAATTAATTTCGACCAATTATTTATTTTAGAGAACTCAATTATTACCCTTTCTCTACAATTAAAATTTGGTAAGATCGTTCTTGCCGTGTTTGTCATCCCATTATCATCATATAAGAAAAAGATATATGTTTCTAAAAGGGCATCCAAAATCCTTTTGAGTGTTCTCTAATCAAGACAACATCTAACATAGTCTATATTAACTATCAGGTATGCTTTGTAAAGTTTAATTGGGGTCATTTATTAACTTAACTAAGACTGACTATGCATAAAGTTCTTAAAGTTTACTAGGATAATGAACCCAAACTCCTAGGATAATGAAACCCAAATTCCTAAAGTTCCATATTGTATGGGTAGAGTAGCTAAAGCAAGGTGTACAATAATGGCAATTATGCCTCAATCTTAAGCAAGTTGGAGTCAAGACCAATACATCAATTTTACTAGATACTTGAGAAAGAAACTATATTTGACATGTCTAACCAACTAATGAGGATGAGAAACTATTTCTACCCTCAACCAAGCTTCAATATAATAACTTTGGATTGTATTTCACATACCAGTGCTTCAAAAAATGGTATAGTCATCCTACCAATCACTGTCAACTTAAATTTCTGTCTACTATACATGTACATACTAATCGTATTTTCTTAATCCTTACAGGTAGATATTCAAGGATTTATTCTACGTTGTGGCACTTTAAAATATATTAGCCACACCACAAAGAGGTGTCGAAAGATTACCATTTCTGATGATCAGTAAGACACAAACACTATATTAAGTAGCGATAGTTTTCTTTTTAACACACACACATTCTTATAACGGAATTTTGAAAACAAGACATTATATTTCTTGCGCTTTAAGGAAAAATTGTTGTATGTCACTTCATTGAAATTGAAGGAACTGAGTTGTTGTCTAAAATGAAAAATGATAAAGAGTTCCCTATCATCCTTGGAAGGAATATAGAAATTTCTAATTACCAAGTATGAGCACATTAAAATGATTTTTAAAAAAATAGTTTCATATCATGTCTAATTATGTCTAATTGATGAATTTGTAGGTTGTAGATGTGAAGGATGAATATATACGTCCAATAGAGGATGTGATAATACAGAGCGACTTTCAGAAGATCTATACATTATAGTGTCAAGGGAGGTAGAAATGATTGAGTTAGAAATAGAGAATGAGAAAATTACTTTCTCTTTCAAATCTAGAGATACAATTGTAGAAGTAGGGGTAACACCTCAAATCTATTAAAAAATACACTTTCACAACTCTTAAGATAAGAGAAACTACTTTTAATTGAAGTATAGAAAACAGATCAAAATATAATATCATCATTATCAAGAACTTTCTTTAACTTAGTGCAAAATACCATGAGATATTCCCACATGACAATTTAAAGTTGAATATTGATATTGTTCCTATTATGGTAATTGTAGCATCACAAGAAGTTCAAGAGCTTATTTTTTTCTTGTTGCTTCATTAACTTGAAGTCCAAAAGAATAATTGACAGAACAGTTGTATAAAGGGACTACATAGATTTGGATTTTCATAATCATCATTAGCAATGTCTTTACTAGGCTCCCTTTCTAACTCTTGAGCTAAATTCTTAGTTCATTTTAATTTCTCATACTCCTTTTCTCTGACTATTTTTTGTTTGCTGCAATTATTCTCTAGATGCTTTTTTATGGAACTTTCTCAAACCATGCATATTCTTTTGGTTCTCCATTTTGTTTGATCTGCTTCTTCGATATTTTGCAAGAAATAACTGACTTTCTCCTTCCTTACTCATTTTGTGTTGTCTTTATTTGGCTTTTGAATATGTAATTTTGTATCTTTGCTTTCTATTACCTCTAAAGTTTCTTTGCTTTCTTTTCAACCATTATCAACCATCTCAATTAATGTCTTATATAATAGAGTAATATTGATCCTATTAGTAAATGATCAGCTATATAGGAAACGGTTATTGCAGTCACTTTTATGATTCTTCTATTGCCTGTTTTCTTTTCTAATGATAATAGGAACTTGTAGGTCACAAGTTCCTGAAAACTGACCTTGTAGCTGATATTTTTTTGCCTATATGAGAAAGGATTAAGTACTTAAAAGGGATAAGTCGCTAAATTTTAATGGTTAAGCAAGCTAGTTTACCCCAAATAATGATGTATTTGTTCTTGGTATTGCTTTTGTTAAGTTGACACCTGTTGTTAGGTCTAACATTCATATGTGTTTGTGGTTTGAAATTCTATATAGAGGCCTTTATTTTTCATCTTGTGAATTTTTTGGATGTAGTTTGGTGTATAAAGAATAGTTTTCAAGGAGTAGAAAAATTTTATTTAATTAAACCGTTTATGCTATTTGCAGTCTCTGACTGAAAAGAAAGCTAAAGAACTGGGAGAAACAATAGGTGGTGGTGAAATCTTGGAGAATCTTAGCAATAGATTACTTCTTCTTTCATTGTTCAGGTTATTCATGTCTAAGATAGTAAGACATAGTTGAGACCTGAATATTGTATAGCTTAGACCTTGTTCATAGAGATGGACAAATCCAGGAGATTAAGGCATGGTTAATAGCACATCAAACAATTATTTCATAATTTATTTTATAATTATTTTATATATTTAGGCCTTACTTCAATTTTTAATCTACCTCCTGGTAACTCAGTACCTTTCTTCCTTAGTAGCACACCTAATAGATCAAAATCCAGAGAAAACTAAAAAGATCCAAAGTAAGTTGATTGTTTTTTAATACATCATTATAAAGCAATAAGAAATTCAAATTGTGAGGTGGTTTTGTGTAGTACAGTTTAATACATAGACATAAGTTTGTGTCAGTACAAATTATTAGGACCGTTCTCAAGCACAGGCGATGGATATGAGAAAAGATTTTTTTTAAGGGAAAGTTACATAGAATAGCCTACATAAATAGAAAATAAGGAAAAAATAACTCAACTTTAGAAATTACATTTTGTAGCAACCTTTTTAAGTGGCTAGCTTTATACACTGTATCTAGGTATCAACTGTATTTAAGTATGAATTCTAAATACTAAAATTAAAATAATATTTTTTTATATTTTCACTTTTTTTTTACCTACTGTATCAACTATATAAATGTATCAGATTCTAAATACAAATATAATCAAAAGAATAATGTTTCTAAAATATAAATACAATCAAAATAATAATTTTCTTTTTGTATTTTCCTTATTTTTTACCAATTGTATCACACCGTATTTGTATCATGTATACTGTCACGACCCCAAAAACAAGTTGTGATGATGTTTATATCTCTTCTGTAGACAAGTCTAACCCTGTCCTAGAGCATTGAGAGGTGGCCATTACCAAATAGCCAAAAGAAAAGAGAAGAGAGAAGAAGAAGAACAATAACAAGAACAAGAAGAAGAAGAAATAAAAATACATAACATAAAGTAACTCCCCAAAACCTGATATCATGAGTGTCGCGCATCTATACACAAAACTGTAGACAAATATAACCCACTACGGGGAAAATTACAAGGTAGCTATCCTGGGCCAAAACTAGGACAACTTTGTGCAAAAGGAGAATTGGTCAGCAAGAAAGCCAATTTCCCACCAGATCTTTGAATAGCGCTGGTCTATCCCCCATGATCTCATTTTCCCTGTTGACTCATTCTAGGACCTACATCATAAAAAGATGCAGAAGTGTAGCATGAGTACCAAAATAATGGGTACCCACTAGGCATCATAGGCCGACTAGTCGTAAGTAAGCATAAACAAGGTAAAGTGCGATTATAAATAAATAAAGAAATATAACACAGTGCACCTAAATCACAGACAAGTCATGAACAACGCGACATATACCTAGAGCTCAAACGTAACTAGTACAATAACAGACCATAAAAGGGATACAAGAATAATAATAGCTAATCCATTAACAGGTAAAGGAAGTAGTCAGTATCCTTATAAAGACAACCAAAAAATCCTATCTGGCAACAAGTCACATCAACATATATGAAACCTAATGCCCCTCATAAGGCCAAAAAGTACAACCAAGTACGGAGGATGTAATGCAAAGGGGGTGCTGAGAAGTAAATATTGCATGTACACACCTTCCTCGGTATGTAACACCGGTTGGAAGGACCTACAGAAGGTTGCCCTGTGTTCCGCTCCTCCTCATATACACCTTCCTCCAAGCTACGTACATACTAGTACATTAGGTATGGAGATCCAAGATGGAAGGTCTGTGAAGGGATCCGATCCCCGTATAAAATCTTCATAAAAATCCAACTAGTGCATAGTCATCAGAGCATAAATGCCAAAACCTGGGATCAAACCGTATATCATATCTCAGTGGAAAATATCAAGTCTAACCATAAGGAAAAACCAAGTCTCAGTAAAACCTAATTGTCGCCTCATAGGCAATATCTTGTAACCACAGTATGGTTAGAAATAGAATTCAATAGTGTGAGAAAATAGTTCCATACTACTTATGAACGTAGTCAATTAAAAGTATAACTACAGTAGATGAGAAATCACTTCCTAGTTATCATACTGCAAAAAGCCCAATTACCTTTTAAAACATCAATACATGCTCTTCAAATAGAAAAATAGTAGACTAAATCAGCTCAAAATTCACAAGCTAAGTCTGGGGGATAGATATTAAGCTCTAACCACTATTATAATCCCCTTACCAACCTCAAATACATTCCATAGATGGTGTGGAACACCCAGGTAGGGTATCATATCCCTAGGGATGTATAACCAATGAAGAGGCACACAAGATTAGTTGTAGGCCAAGATACAACTGTAATAGGGCTCTAAACTAGTAACCCTGCCCCAAACTGTCAATTTACCAAGCATATACAATACTAAATACCCAATCTGATATGAGTAAGCCTTTCAGTGATAACCTAAAAAAATGCACTAAAATATTGTAAGAATCATGAACAAGGCTCAAAATTGTACGAACCTATAAAAAACATAACTCACACATTAAGACGAGTAAAACAAGACTCATATTTCTATAAAAATTGCAAGGTCAGAATCCAAACTAAAAACGGGTCCAAAAACCCACAATGCTAAAAAATAAAATTTTCATACCAGTAGGTAGAGCACAATTCATAGAACTTGAGCTCTAACCAATGGTAAAAAATGAAAAACAAGCCCAAAAAGTTAAAACAATATAGAAAACTTTATAACTAAAGAAGAATCAAAGAATTACCTAGTCTAAATAATTGTAGAACCACCAGGATATGATTCCATGAATTAAAAACACTAAAAAAACCTCTTAAATATTATAACTCTAAAATTGAGTGAAATCAAGAGAAATAAGGATTTTTTTGTAAAAAAAAGAGAGAAGAACCTATATAGGCTGCTAAGGTGGTCCGTTGATCGCGGAGCATGCCATGCGATCATGACCCCTGACCTCCTTACCCTCCATGATTACGACCCTCAACCCCTATGGCCATGATTCTTTATAACCCAAATAGTCTTAATTTGAATAATTAAGGCTCAAAATGAAAATGGAGTCCGATTTTGCTATGCTTATGAGGGCCCTATCAATCACATGCACCACTAGAGTCTTCATAAGAACTCTTGGGCGAGGTCCAAGGTAAAATACATATATAAAATCTTTATGTAATTGATATTTTAGACTCAACAAAACCAATGAAAAGGTGATCTGAGGTCGTTTAATATAAGAAAGTCCCTAAGTAGTAATAATTAAAGGAATTTAAACTATAAATCTTCTAGGAACCAACCTACCAATCCCATTACGACACAAAGAACTTAGGGAGGTTATAAGAATTATCTAAACACAGAGGAATCACAGAAGTATGAAATTAATCCGAGGGCCATTACAACATCTCCTACTAAAGGAACTTTCGTCCGCGAAAGTTAATAAATGAGGGAGTACTTGAAGACTCAAACAAATAAGGGTAATGGTATCACATATCCTTGTCCTTCTCCTAGGTATCTTTTTTGACTGGACTACAAGCCCAACAAACTCTCACAACTAAGATATCTCTATACCTAAGTCATCTCACATCTTTGTCAATAATAGCCTCTATATTCTTGATATAAGTCAATCGATCATCATTCTGAACTAACTCATAATGGAGTACATGATAGGGATTTGTCACATAATAATGAAGTATGGAAATGTAAAACACTAGGTAAACCACTGCTAGCTCTGGATGTAGGGCTAATATTTAGGCAACATCATCAATCTACTCATAATCTCATATGTACCAATGAACCTAGGTCTAATGTTTCCCCTCTTACCAAACCTCACGACTCCCTTCATAGGAGAAACTCCCTTCTTGGATAAATACATTGGAATACATCAAGAAGTAGTGGATGGCTGTATATCGGTGTATACAATAACTTTAGTACCTACTAGGTAGGCCCTAAATTTATCAAAAACATACACTAATTCTAACATCTCTTTCTAAGTCACTGTATAATTCATCTGTGCATTGTCTAATACTTTTCTAACATAGTAGATGGATCAAAAAACCTTGTCCCTTCGCTGACCTAACACTGCTCCAACTGTTGTGTCGCTAGCATTACACATCAACTCAAAGGGCATGTTCCAATCCAGTGTAATCAAAATAGAAGCTTCTGTTAGATTCTTCTTCAACTGCTTAAAAGCATGTGCACACCCAGTTGAAAATTCAAATTTCACCTCATTTTGCAGCAGCTTGTATAAAGGTCGAGATATCTTTGAGAAGTCCCAAATAAATCTTCTATAAAACCCAGCATTCCCCAAGAAACTTCTTCCCCTCTTCACAGAAACTGGGTGTTTCAAGTTGGAGATTATATTGGTTTTTTCTTTATCTATCTCCTAGATAGATTTGGACACCTTGTTCCCAGTACAATCCCCTCCTTTACCAAGAAGTGACATTTCCCTTAATTTAATACCAAGTGCGTCTCTTCGCACTGCTGCAACACTCTATCTAAATTTTACAAGTATCCATCAAACAAACTTCCATACAAAGAGAAGTCATCCATGAAGACCTCAACAAAGTCATCCATCATGCACTGCTAAAAAGTGGTTGGTACATTGCATAGCCCGAAGAGCATGCACCTAAAGGCATACGAACTAAATAGGCATGTGAAGGTGGTCTTTTCTTAGTCTTTAGGGACTATAGGTTTCTAATTATATCCAAAATATCCATCCAAGAAACAGAAATATTCTAGACCTGCAAGTTTATCAAGTATCTGATCCATAATGATCCTTGCGGGTTGCGTCGTTCAGCTCCCTATAATCCATGCAAATCCTCCAACTAGTGATGGTGCGGGTAGATACCAATTCATTCTTCTCATTTTTTACCATAGTCATTCTTCCCTTTTTAGGGATGTATTGAATTGGACTTATCCACTTGCTGTCGCATATGGGATAGATAATTACAGTATCTAGCCACTTGATCACTTCTTTTCTTACCACCTCTTTCATCGGTGGATTAATCCTATGTTGTGGTTGCACCTTTGGCATGTAGTCATCTTCCATCAATATTTTATGGATGCAAAAAGTAGGGCTAATCCCTCGAATGTCAGATAATTGCCATGCTATAGCCTGCTTCCTCTTCTTTGACACTTTCAACTCTTCACTT
>JBDJHY010068771.1:0-13851 GCA_039654485.1 Withania somnifera
TTGTTTTTTTTTTTTTTTTTTTTTTTTTTTTTTTTTTTTTTTTTTTTTTTTTTTTTTTTTTTTTTTTGTTACTTCTCACTATCTACTCTTACACCAAAGTAAAAATATACATAACTACACATCTCTGCGTTTATTGAGTTACAAGATTCTTATTTAATGTGTCTTTTAGAGTCTTGTCTTCATTATTAACTTGCTTTGTATGTTAACGTTAGACTAGTCATAATGTTCTCTAGACAGACTGTGAATCACTCTCATGTACATATTGCAACTTGAGTAGAAAGAATGAGTCTTACGATACGAGGATTAGCGATAAAGCAAACTTCAGATCCTTGTCAGTGTTTCCTCCTTTGTTAATCTAATGCATGCTTCACTGAGATAGCCTGCCAAGCCGTCAACCAACAAAGAAAAGTTTTGCTCCAGTTTGCACTAGAAACGTTTTTTGAGTTATTGAATGAAAATTTCCAGCTAGGTTGTGATGTAACGATAAAGCTGAAGAACTCGAATAGATTGTGCTTTGGTTAAAGGCGACAGAAGTACAAAAGTCTCAAATTAGGACATATGTCCCTAGGAGAACGAAGTGTATTTCTTTGAGGGTTTACATCGGATTGGGTGTGTTTCCCGAGATGTCTCAAACTTAGACATATTGTCTCAGAAGCAAGATAAAATAAAGGCGTATTGGCCCAAAAAGAAAACCAAAAACAGGGGTGTATTACCCGAAAGATCCCCAACGAAGATGTATTGTCTCATGAGAAAAAAAAAAAAACAAAGGCGTATTGCCTAAAAATCTCAAACTGATACGTATTATATCAGGAGGAAACTAGAAACAGGGGTGTATTTCCCAAAAGACGTGTTAAGAAAAGAAAATAGTGCGTATTGCCTGTAAAACTGGTGCATATTGCCTATGGAAAATGTGTATGCTGCATATTGCACATGAATGTAAAACTAGTGCGTACTTTTCAGGAATAATAGGTATGCTAAGTATTGCTCATGAATGTAAAACTGGTGCTTATTGCCAAGAAAAATAAATATGGTGTGTATTGCCATGAATGTAAAACTAGTGGGCATGGGGGGGGGGGGAGAAATGAGACGGGGTTAATTGCCCGAAACAGTCTTAGAGTAGGTGAGACTAGGGCATATTACCCGAATAGTTTCGGACTGAGAGGCGTCATGTGAATAGCATGAGGCAAATCAAAGTTTGTGCATTTGCTTTCCCTATTAAAGATTTTAATGACCATTTGTTTTTTCTAGCCCATGCAACTACAACTAAATAACAAAAATTTTACAATAAAATAAAAGACTTTTTATCATAATGTTTTAATTTTGTATTTTTTATATGTGTATTATATTAAAGTATCATGCTTTTTTTTTTTTACTAATATATTACACTAAAACATCTTCCTCCTGCAGTTACGTGTCATCTTTTATTTTATTTTTTTATATATATTTTATCACTACTAATAGATTTTTTGAGAATTTATCAGCTGAATTATAGTGACAAAATCACCATATAAGCTGTTCGAAATTTCTTTTTATAGTTATAACTTTGTAGAAAAATATGTCTTTTCATTCTCTTTGGTTTAAGTCTTTTAGTATTTCAAGCCTTATCAACTGCAGAGTTTGTCATGCAACTAAATAATATTT
Source organism: Withania somnifera (assembly GCA_039654485.1). Lineage (NCBI taxonomy): Eukaryota > Viridiplantae > Streptophyta > Magnoliopsida > Solanales > Solanaceae > Withania > Withania somnifera. The sequence goes on from JBDJHY010068771.1 coordinate 1,642, forward strand.
TTCTAGATTATTCTCATTCATAAAATATGTTTGCTAATAAACTCATCTATATCTGATTTTTCATTGTATACATGTCTAACTCATATGAATTTCGTACGTTTTTTAATTATGTAAATTAAATATTGTAATTTAATCTTCTTCATTTTTGTGTTCTTTATTAGTTTAACGTTGTGGGTGATTATAACTAAAAGTTTTGGCGTGTGTTATGCAGCTAAAAATACACACACGCTCTCTCCCTCTCTTCAATTCATGATTTTGGATTATTATACAACAAAGAAGATAATGGCTACCATATGTGTATCAATTAGTAGAGCTTTCAAAAACTTCGATGAAATTTTGATATCTTTACTAATTTTAAATTCTTATATTTGTATATAATTTTTTTATAGTTGAAACCACCAAAATCTTCTTTTGGTCAAATATACAATATACTTCATTACATGGGAAAAAAGCATCAATATGTGTCTGTTTTACGATGAGAAATAGCTATATATAGTGTAATGAGTCTAAAGGTTATTTTTTGTATTTTCTTAAATAAAATTATCACTTTGTCTTTTTAACAGTTGAGCTAAGTCATATTTGATCAATTTATGTGGTTGGTTTTGAAACCGGAGCGAAATGTAGAGAATTTTAGAAAATTTTAGCTTTTGAAAGCCTTTAGGTTAAAATAATTGCCTTTAGTCGCCATTAGGAGTTTCGAGCCTCAGAATAGAATTTGTTAGTCTCATTAACGGCAGAATGTCAAAATGGGTCTAGAAAGGTCATTGTTTTTATTTTCGGGATTTGTATGTTGATTTTAGACCGTTTTACTAGGTAAGTCTAGTTTTAAGGTAAAGTTTGACTTTTATAAATATTTGATGATTGGATACTCAAATTTAAATTCTATCGATTCCATCGGATTCAACAGATCATTTTTGGTCTAGGGGAAGGTTCAAATAATTTTCTGAAAGTCTCTGGGGCATTTTGATCATTTTAGTAAAGTTTCTATTTTTATTGGGCTTGCCAGATTTTGAGTCAAGTAGACCTCAAGTTCCTTTTTTATGGTTCCATTAAGTCCAAGATGTCCAATTTAGTGGGGTAGAATATATGATATGTATGCATGAGATTCCTAATAAATTTCGAGGATTCATTTTGAAACTTCATTTCCATGGTGTTTGTTGTCATGTTGTTAATATTAGTGCAGATACTTTTTCTTCCTTGTAAATGCATGAACTGAAGGTTGCTATTGCATAGTTTGTTATTCTTATGGGCCTAACGTAGTTCATCATGATCGCGTGCACTGTGCATCACGATCACGTAGGTCATTTAAGGCCCCAAGTAGCAATCTTTCGCATCACGTGGGCCACTAGTCGCAATTGCGAAGGCATGTGGTTTCTAGTAAGTTGTGACATAAAAGTCATTGTGCATGTCCATTTCCCACATTTATCATTTTTGGACCTTACAAACTCATATTGGGGTATTTCCAAAGATAGAATTCAAGTACTTGGGTAAACTTTTAAATCGTTGATTCTTCATTACACATTAATTATTTCATGATTTTAATATCAAAATTATTGATTTCAAAGTATAATATTGGGATGTTTTGGAGAAAACCTTGATTTAGTAAATTAAAGTTTTGAAGGCCAATTTTTACTCTATTTTTTATGAAATTTCATTTTTGAGTTTCCCAAAACATGGGTAAGATGATTTTTTGACTTTCTGGTGATAATTTGTTCCTAATTTTAAAAATAACAATCCGGGTATCATTGTTTATATTTTTATACTTAATGTATATTGACTAGATTTGATGGATTTGGAGGCATTACGAAAGGAAAAGGCTCCAGCTTGATTATTTTCTTCAATTTAAGGCAAGTGGAGTTTCTTGACTCTTTTACATAGTGTCCTAGGTGCTTGTATGTTGATTTATTGAAATTGAGAGTAATAGAAAGTATTTGGGGGTTTCTGTGTAGGTGAAGTAATGAGTATTCACCACACTAGAGTCAAGCATACGAGGTTAAAACAAAATAATGAGAATGGTTATAAGCTCCCTAATTATTTGATTCTCCTATTGAGTTGAGATAATTATGTGGCCTTGAGATGCCCAAATATGATTATTTGCACTTGAGTGACTCCTTACTTGATTTCATAACCTCAAGTGGCTTTAGTTGAATTGATATGATTCCTCTTTGATGTTATGTCCAATAGTGACCTTATTGATTTATAGAGTGATATTTCCTCCTTTCATCGACTTGCATATGATATTTTTCATTTATTAATGTATATTAACTATTGGAATGGGAAATGGATTTTGAGGCACATAATAATATGATTTGAAAGGCAAGGGCCGAGATGCTATTTCAGCATCATAATTATATATAAATAAAGAGGAAAGATAAAGTGTAATTTGATATGAAATGTCAAGGCTAATGTGCAATTTATAACATAGTCATCAAACTGATTTATGATATTAAATGCAAGGGCCGACATGCCATTTTCAGTATTATCATGATATTGACCTTTGAAATGAATGACAAGGGTCAAGGTGTGATTTTCGATATTGCCAGATGATTTATGATATGAAAGCAAGGACTGTCGTGCTATTTTCGATATTGCTATGGTATATTAGATAGACATGCATACAAAATTACATGTATATGAGATAGATAGGCATCATAATTGCATTGGTACACACATTAATTTGTTTACATTGTTGATTTCATATTCCGTGAGCATGTCTAACATGGATTACCTATTACATTCATTGGATGTTGATATTAAATCACCTCATTTACTTGTTGTTGATGATATTATGAGCCTGTGATGATCGAAATAAGATTATTAATTTTTTTATGGTCCCGATGAGATGAGATGACTTACATCCTCGTGAAATTAAAAAGAGAAAAAACCTCATGATTGGTAATGAATAAATTTAGAAAGGCTAATACTAATAAAAAGTTAAGATGGACAGATCGATTTGGTTTGAGTTATTTTGATGATTGTGTCACTTTATCTATTGAGTTATTTGTTGAGACTTTTTTTTGTATTTTATCAGTTGGATTGAGTTCATATTTATTTAAACTATTTGTTCATATGATTTATTATTGAGATCTCCCGACGCACTGTATCTATATTTATTATCAGATTTTTTTAGTTAGTTTTCGGATTGCAGGGTTAGAGTTATAAAAGGATTATAGTTGGTTTATCTGGATAGTTGATACTCATTACCACTTTCTTTCAGAGCTATCTATAGATACTTTCTGAGTACCCATTGTATTTTGACACTTACCCTTACTTTTCCTTCGCTTTGTGTAGGTGTGGAGCCCTATACAATATGACTTTCCTTCTATTATAGAGTCCCAGATTCTAGTTTTAGAGTAAATATGACTTGTAATAAGTCTCACAATTATTTATAATAATTACGCGATGTTTTACATTCTAGAGCTTTCTAGTAGATGTATCATGTCATTTATGACCTGCTGGAATCGATTTTTTGATTTTCTAGCGTGTCGATTGAGATTTATCTCATGGTGCCTATTTCAATACCTAAAACTAAGTACTCATTGTCTGTAGTCAACTTTGTTCCAAAATTCAAAATAAAGTCTATATGGACCTTAATTTTGGATTTCGAAGTTTTTGTTTTGAGTTTATGCTAAATAGTGGTTTCTCATTTGATTTAAGGGCTAATTTGGAGCTTTGGGAGTTTTTTGGTATTTGGAGTGTCGAAATGGAATTTTGACACTTTCATCAATTCTAATGGTTTTGGGAGTTTATTGATTTAGTTATTATATTCCGCTATACTTGTAAAATTTCCGTTCCTTTATACCTTGCTATTGTACTTGTGCATTCCTCTATAAAAAAATAAGTCTAAGAACTAGTAAAGTAAAAGAGAAAAGTAGACATAGTGTAATAGAAAGTCACTAAAACAACCCCAAGGCCTTGTATAAGTATGTATACAAGAGCCACAACAATTACAAAGTACTCAAAATAACCAAAGTAAATATACAATATATCTCAGGAATACAAAGGATACACAAGTCTATCTGAGGAGAAGTACGTAACTTTGATCACCAGGAGCTCACCATAAATCTCTAAATCCTCAAAAGCTAGCACGAACTGCGGGGTCAATGACAACAATCTCATAACTGGATATGCATTAGGGAAGTTGCAGGATGTAGTATGAATGCAAATTGTCGAAGCAATGAGTACCCAGTAGGCTTCAAGGGCTCACTGGGCGCATAAATAAAATAACTACAGTAAATAGTAGGAAGATAAAGGATATGAGTCACAGTACAAGTAATACAGCACAAGAAGATAGCTATATAACTAGCAGAAAGAAGTACAAATATCAAGTAAACTTATCTAGCGATATCAGTGAAGTAGGAATTCAGGTGAGAGAAGAACATACCTGAGGTCCTTGCAACATTACAATAATAATAATAATAAGGAAGCAGATAATAAAAGGTAGTAAGAAATAGTACTAGGGAATGGGCGATCTACAGGCAACCTCAATGATATAGATGAGGAAGGATACTACAAGCATACATTTGCACAGATAAATCCATTAGTTAAGGATAGCCAATAAATAAAAACTACATATATTTACTACAACTACCACTAACAATTGTAGATATATATAATAGAAACTATAAAACTCATAAAAAATCCATCTTCCAATGAAATGTACAAACACGGTATGCTCACTCACCGATGTCCCATACTGCCGAAGGGTTCATATAGAAAAAAATACAGGAAAGTAACAAACACATGATGCAGAGATAGGTCACAGGTATAGGGGCATGTTGCTCCCTCAGCCCATGTATCAGAGGAAGGGCCTATAGGAGTCATCGACAGGAACCCCTCCAATGAATGCAGACAACGTTGGTAAATCCTATGGGAAACTGAACCAGTTACCCTTGAATCAGAAGATTAGTATCGATAGTATCTCAATATCAGTTTCGCAATGTCTCAGTAACATCGTATCATGACATCTAAGTATTACAGTGTCTCGGTATCATTAGATCTTAGTGTATAAGTCTCACTATATCTGAGTGCCTTATTATTAGTAGGTATACTAAGTAAGTGTGGTATACTAATAAAAAGTTGTAGGTCACTCCCCAAAACAAGTACAAGCAGGAGTAGTAAATTGATAGTTCCCGATGCCAGGTTGTAAAGTCTGGGCTATAACATTAGGAAAATGAGTAAATCGAGAAACAGACACTCAGTCGAGTCTAAAACAACTAGAAAATATCTTATTTATTAATAATTATTAAAAAATCCCATATTAACCATTTTTAGTCTAGTGAAGCCATTTACACATGAAAACGGGCCTTCAAGGACCTAATATCTTAGAAAACAGTTATGTTGGGCGTTCAACCTTCAAAATATCATAAGCCTGATGTAATCCATGTCATTATGGCACTACATGAATACACAGCCACAACAAACAACAAATAACAAGTTACCCTACAGCTAACAACACACGACAGCTAGCCCAAGCCTAAGGAAAAAATCAAAAACCCAATCCACGCTTTAGCGTACTACTTCAATAGTCATCCTATGACCATCATAGGCCACAACTAGGTCAAAGGCATTGTATTACATCAAATTTTTTTAGAAGACGGATAAACCAGAAGAAAATAAGCAAACAGGAATCACGGATCCAACCTATTATTTCCATCCCAAGGATACTGTCTAGCACAATCATATCAATTATACCCCAAGTGTAAGCCAAAGAAGCCTACGTATCGTCCGATGAATATGTAGTTGCATCTCACGAAAAGTATCTCGTCTAATTTTTAACTGATCTGAATGGGCTCTAAACTAGAAAAATAATAATCTACATGTCAGTACAATTCTAATGGTCTGATTTATATCGAATTCGAAGAGAATTCATAGTTAGGCCAAAAATCGGTCCAAAAATAGCCCCATGGTAGCCACTAACCGGACCCAGAAAAGAAAATTATCACTAGCTTCCTAGTAATACCAAAAATCATGATCACAAGATGAGTGCAATTCAGCTATGAATAGCGCTCAAAACAACCCGGAGAAGAAAAGTATCAAAAGTTAAAAACTTATCAAAATGAAATAATTAAAAAGAAATATTTTACGTACCAAGTTAAAAATGGTCTCTTCGAGAAGCCTTCGAATAGTTTGAATAATTAACATAACTAACAAATATTTTTCTTCTTTTAATAACTCTCTGTCTATATATCTAGTACGTGTATATATTATATATATGTATAAGCTAAGTGCATCAAAAGTAAACATTATTTTTATATAGCCATGCGGATATGCCACCTCACCTTGGTATGCCGATAATTTCCTTTCTCCCACCTTATCCAATTTTGTATATTTGGGTGTTACGCAGGATTGTAATAAAATAAATATAAATTTTAGAATATATCTTTATTAATAAGAAATTATTTTTAATAATACTTACCTTGTAAAATATTAACTCTTCAACAAAAATATACCTACTATTTTTATTAAGGTGCTAATAACTTATAAAATAACATAGATAAATATTTCGTAGTCCAAAAATGATTTTGGTAGTATTAAAAACATTTCAAAAACATAGTAAAATATTTACATAGTTTACAAATACTTATTAAACATTAAAACTTTCGAGTTTGGCAGGCTTTTACAATAAAGTTGGCAACTCGAGCTTTGAATTAGGTACTGCCGCAACTTTAAACGAACATCATAGGGGACCGAAGAAAAGGCCTACCAAACCTAAATTCGGCATTTTGGAGCTGATGGAACCATCATCTCTTGAACCCGAGGCTCTGATCATCATAATTACACCGAAGTCAAACTTTCAATTTCGACAAGATGTTATTCTGTCAAACAACATATAATCATACCGAAAGCTCTTAACCCCAAACCAAGGATTCACTTCGGCTGAAATCAATGCTTTGGGGCTAGCAGAACAAATAGAATTCAATTCCATTCTTGTCTTGGAACTCGAGAACACAAGTTAACCCATATATAACACCTCTAAAGAGAACCCCAGAAATTACTAAACAAATATGTTGCCCCTGGTCTAGCCTCAAAAACATCAACCATTTGGTGAACAGTCCACAATCATACCTTAACTCAAAGATCCACTTTGATTACCTAGGTGACAAATGTTATTCTAGAAAACTCTATCAAACATATAAGATGATCACAACCTTTGAAGAACTCAATCACAACCCATAATGAGAACATCAGTTACTGAGTGAACTACACACCTAGGCTTGATATCCTATGAATAAAACCATGTGCAATGAACCACCTCTTGAAAACAACATACTCTACATAGAAAATAAATCTAAGCCAATAATAGGGAACAAACTTGGTCAATCAATGGCATCCCCCAACAAGCACTAAGCCTTGGAAGACGATGATAACCCCTTTAGATGGTATGTAGTAACCTGCTCTCACTTCGAAATTCAATGCATACCCTGTTGTACCTTAATGGTACTCATCCATATGGAGCATGCAGGCAATAAACTTTCACAATATCAACAAAATAAGATCCATTTAGTCCTTAGAATTCAACAGTAGTCCTTGAACACTTCAATCACCTCTGAAACCCACTGTGGCATCACTAGTATGAAACACCAGCACAACCACCGGTCCTTAAAACCAACACTATTAATTCTACCCTATCAAATGAGAAACCTAACACAGTGGCTCCCAAAAGTTATATTATCAACTCGAATCTCCCTCCAAACAGACTTTCACAAACCTGCAAGACTATTAATATGCCACAACCAAGAACTGCAGAAATCCAAGCCTTGCACACATGAACTACCATAACTCTAACTAACCTATCTAACCTAAATAACACCTGCAGTAGAAGACAAGAACTCCCTAACAAATAGTTCTATGATAACCCATCTGAGTCAATACCTAGAGCATAATCATACGTAAAATCCTGGACATACCTCTCCTACGACTAAATCTAACTTTCCAACACTAGCATCCCCAACCCCAAGTCTCAGATGGACACTGTAGAACCCATGTTAAGTATAGGACTGAACTCTATTATAAGCCATAAATGCCTCGATCGTAACTCACCAAGATGGCCAACCTATGAAATACAACCAAGCACCTTGCAACAAGAACTAGTATGAACTCATAATTTACCCATACTAATTCCTTTTGCTAGATGACGAGAAGTCTATCTCAATCAAAAGAAGACGTTGTCGGTCACTACTGAGAATGATAACTTCTAGCATGCACCTAGATGATCTTGCAAATAAAACCCCATAACCCAAGAGAACAGGATTCTGGATCACCAAAATAACCTATATAAAAACTAAAGGAAATTCAGTTGGTCCAAACTAATAATTTTACTCCCAATGCCACCAAAAAAGTCATATCAGATCTTCCATGACCCAACAATAGCTATATCCATCCTAAGTTACTGGAAACTAGTGTCTCCTACCCCAATGTAGCCTTGTTATGACTAGGACATCAAGATCTAGCAACAAAAATTCCTCAACACACAATAAACCCTAACAACCAATGAAACGAACCAACATCACTATGAAAAACAAACAAGGAGTTGTACTGTGACAAAGAAATCTCATACTATACCAACAACTAGAAGGGGAATCCGTAAAAATACACTAACATGCACCTTAGTAATAAACGAACCGTTTCTTAGTATCTTACTAGCACCACGCTGCTAATATGCAATATCATTATCCTTTATGTATAATATAACCCAACTCGTCGGTGGACTTCTAAAACCTAACGTACTCACCATGCTATCCTTCTATTCAACCATACTAAAAAAATAGCATATAGAGATCTCTAGCTTAGTACACTTTCGAGAATCATAGCTGAGAACTTACACTTCTGAACATCCTATGAATCATCACTGAACATTGATTATGTTTATCCACACTGGGAAGCACGCACCACCTGACCACATAGTGACTCATCAAACACTAGGATTTTATGCCTCTACACCAGACAGCCTAGGGGATTGGTATCCCTCAATCACTACTAAAAAGAATCCCCTACAAGATACTTATACATATCCATATTCGACAATATTGTTTCAGTAACCAATCCGCTACCCAGATTGAATCTCTGCACCTTCACAACCTGGTAGAAACCCTAATCATAAAAAAAATAGTACTAGGATTTAGGCCCATTTCAATCTCAAATAGGAAATTAAAGATCATGCTCAGGTGGGTAGGTCAAAACACCAATCACCACTCACCACATACAAGAATCAAAACAAATATCAAAGCATCGATCCTAAGGTCACACATAATTCTTATCTACGCTATGTGGCCATTAAATACTTTTGAAGCCAAAAGGAAAGGGATGAATCCTCATGTCTACATAATCCATCCATAAAACTGGGGTTTCACCAGGCATTGTAAAGATAATGGTCATGAAATAGAACCCTAAGATAGCACAAAAAAAGAGAGGTAATCTATCCACACCCGAAAATATAACACTACTACCAACTTAATTCCATCTCACGAAAAAAAACTCTCAAATCTATCAAGCCAGGACTATAATTACCATCTCAAAACAGAACTCAAGGTCCTCAAAGGCTACCCTATCGGGTCTACCCTCTATATCCACTGCTAAAAAGAGGACATCTACTAAGTAACAATAGATAATCATCAGTCAATGGCTTACTAGGAAATAACTACATTGGAGAATAAGCATATAGGCATAAATACCCACCAACACAAAGTAAAATAAAATCTAAATCATTTAACAATATGGTTGAACCAAACCCGAAATTACTCCCTTTCCAGCTCCTACCTCTTTTACTACTAAAGCAACACCAACATAACTTAATCATGATCGATATTGACCCTAACTACTTGCCTCACCACTCTGAGCATCACCACTGGAATCTACCTAGTGGAAATATCTTTAACACTACTACCAACCTAAACATTCTTATCAACACGGGAAAAAGGAGGTAACATATCCATGCCCAAAAATATAATACTACTACTAACCTAATTCCATCTCACCAATAAACTCTCTCAAATCTATCAAGTCGGGACTATAATAAAAAGGCTACCTAATTGGTCTACCCTCATGATCCACTACTTACAAGAGGATATCTACCAAGTAACAATAGATAGTTATCAGTCAATGGTTCACTAGGTAATAACACTATGGTATAATAAGCATATGTGCATAAATAGCCACAAAAAAAAGTCAAATGAAAGCCAAACCGGCTAATAATAAGGTGGAATCAAACCTAAAATCGCTGCCTCTGTAGCCCTGACCTCTCCTATAGCTAATGTAACACTAGACATAACCTAATCAAGACTTGACCGATATTAACCCAGATCATTTGACTCACCACTATGAGAATCACCACCAATATATACTAATACATGGTCATTATCTTTACCCATTGAAGTATTGGCTCGAGAGGACCTTGAGCTGGGTGAACCAATAGTTTCCCTACCCTATGCTAAGTAAATCTCTAGCATAGTGACACCTGGTACCATAACCAAAGAACAGTTCTCACTGACTATTCTAATGAAAAATCTCTGCTTAACCAGAATAACCATGTAGTCCTGAAGCACCAGAAGAAGAACCACTCATAATCTACTTGGAACCCGAGACTCTAAAACCATCCTGAACTTCACCAAAGTCTATAATGTCGTCTAAACTAGTTGAAGTATCATCTGAACTGTACTAGAAAAATGATCCATACCTCATAAATCGGTGTCACCCAAACCATTCTCATGGAGAAAACTCTGATCATTACCACCATATACCTCCTAACATAAAATCTCCATAACCCTCGCACAGCTAACAATCTAGGTAAAAGTGTAGCCCGCTACTATAAGGGCTTTAGTGCTAGACAAAGTGGAAAAATCAACCCATAGTAGTGCACCCTATAACTCATAGAATCTAACCTTATACTCAGGGATGAATGTTGAACCCTTCTACAAGAATCTAAACTCACTCTATTCTTAAGAACCACTCCTCACACCTTTGAATACCCCCATCATAGGTATACCTCCGACTAACCTAGAATCCTCAAGTAATATGCTCTACAGAACTAGCCTAATAATAGACCCTACTAGCACTGGGGATAGCACAAAGTTTGCAGGATGATGAGATAGATAATATGTCGACCATTGGTCTATGACTGACTCTGGACTTATGACAACTCCAAGAGCTCTAGCTGATGCGGTGGCTCTAGTATATCTTTGTCCTATGGATCCATCACTAACTTATTCCCTCACTGGAGCCCTATCCACTAGAACAGAATACTCTCTTTCGCAAGTTGCAGACCTTAAACAGACCATTTTTGGAAGGCTGATTATAAATGATTAACACTTCATAAAACCACCAAGGAGAAAATTGCACATTATAAAGTTAAGAAAAAAGAGTTATTTCCTATTAATTCCAATATAGCCTCCCAAATATAAGATACTAATGTCATCATATCGATCCACAAAACTCTTCTATACACTTGCTCTTGTATAACCGATACTAATGAACCCAGGCTCTGATACAAAGCTATTACGAGTTGATTTTTTAGGTTTCAATGGAACCTAAAACCTTCCTGTAGGCAAACCAATCCCTGTATCCTGGAACCAGAAGTAAAGGGATACTATATAAAATAAGGGTATCCACTAGTAAACTAGAGAAGTAAATAAAAAGTAAAAGAGAGAAGTAGACATAGTGTAATAGACAGTCACTAAAACAAACCCCATGACCTAGTATCAATGTGTATGCAAGATTCACAAGTTACTGAGTACAGAAATATCATAAATCAAAATTCACAAGTTTTATCTAGAATACAATGAAAACACAAGTCGATCAAAAGAGAAGCAAGTCACTCTTGCAGCAGACCGCGTCGTAAGGCATATGGGGAACTCAAACCATAGCCTCGAATCAGAAGTTTTATGATAAATCAAAATTCACTACGTTACTGAGTACGAAATTTATTACTTTATCATTAAGCTTTATGAAACTTTATGCACTAAAGTTACTGAGTGCAGAAACATCATAAATCAAAATTCACAAGTTTTATCTAGAATACAATGAAGACACAAGTCAATCGAAAGAGAAGCAGGTAACTCTTGCAGCAGACCGCGTCGTAAGCACATGGGGAACTCAAACCATAGCCTCGAATCAAAAGCTCAGTATCAATAGTTTCTCAGTATCATAATGTCTCAGTATCTCTGGGCTTATAGCTTTAATAACTGTACTAAATAGCATCCTTGGGTTGGTTAG
>JBDJHY010068986.1:5000-7500 GCA_039654485.1 Withania somnifera
GACCGATCTAATAGAAAGTGAATATTCGTCTAGGAAAGGTAGGATAGTAAGTAGACGAAAGCCTAATTTTAGGAAAAAGATCTTTTAGATCTCTTTCCTTTTTGTTACAACTCTCTAATATCGTAATTTTAGATTTTTTTGTTCCTATTGCTTTCTATCGTATATAGAGTCTTGTATATTTCTATTCCTTAAGTAAATCATCTTGAACCGCACATACATTTCTTTGCGTTAAGTTAAAAAAAAAGATATTTCAATGATGGCCCTCCATGGATTCACCTATATAAGCCGCAGCTAAAGTTGCAAAAATCAGAGCTTGAATACCACTTGTAAATAATCCAAGGAACATGACAGGGATAGGAATCACTAAAGGGACTAAAGAAACAAGAACAACAACGACTAATTCATCCGCCAAGATATTCCCGAAAAGTCGAAAACTAAGTGATAAGGGCTTTGTGAAATCTTCTAAGATGTTGATTGGTAAAAGGATTGGGGTTGGCTGAATATATTTCCCGAAATAACTTAATCCCCTTTTGCTAAGACCTGCATAGAAATATGCCACTGAGGTGAGTAAAGCCAAAGCAACAGTAGTATTTATATCATTCGTGGGTGCAGCTAACTCTCCATGAGGTAATTCTATGATTTTCCAAGGTAAAAGAGCTCCTGACCAATTCGAAACAAAAATAAATAGAAACATAGTTCCAATAAAAGGAACCCAAGGGCCGTATTCTTCTCCAATTTGAGTTTTACTCACATCTCGAATGAATTCAAGAACATATTCGAAGAAATTCTGACCCCCGGTCGGAATGGTTTGTGGGTTCCGAACAGCTATAGTAGCTGAACCTAATAAGATAGCAATTACAACCCAAGAAGTAATAAGTACTTGGCCATGGACTTGGAAACCCCCTATTTGCCAATAGAAATGTTGGCCTACTTCCACACCGGATACCTCGTATAACCCTTTTAGTGTGTTGATGGAACATGATAGCATATTCATATTGCCCTCTGAAAAAATCGAACTTTAAACAAAATTATTTTGATTCAACCATCTCTTTGTCTACTTGAATGGGATATTTGGAATACCCACTCTTATTTTGAATACTAACTAATCACATAATATTCCCAGTTATTTTTATCTATTTTCAAAAATTCATAAATAATAACCGATTTCATAAATCTATCGGATTTTCGAAGTAAACGGGATTTATCTTATTATTAATCAAGGATTTCTTATATAGCTAGAACGGCCTTCACAAATTGCGAATACTAATTTCTTAAGAATTAAGCGGATTGAAGATATAGCGTCATCGTTCGCTGGAATCGAAATATCTGCAAGATCGGGGTCACAATTTGTATCGATTAAACAAATTGTGGGAATTCCCAAAGTAATACACTCTCGCAGGGCCGTAGATTCTTCATGCTGATCAACGATGATTACAATATCGGGTAACCCGGTCATATATTTAATCCCGCCCAGATATGTTTGCAAGCGAGATAATTGCCTTTTCACCACAGCCGCATCTCTTTTCGGAAGACGGTCGAGTCTTCCCGTTTTTTGTTCGATTCTCAAGTCCCTGAACTTATGAAGTCTCGTTTCGGTAGTGGACCAATTCGTTAACATCCCACCGAGCCATTTTTTATTAACACAATGACACCGGGCCTTTCTTGCAGCCCGTGCTACTGAATCAGCTGCTTTATTTGTGGTACCAACAATCAAGAATTGTTTGCCCCCACTTGCTGCATCAAAAACCAAATCGCAGGCTGCGGATAAAAAGCGGGCCGTTCTAGTAAGATTTGTAATATGCATACCTTTACGCTTTGCAGAGATATAAGGTGCCATTTTAGGATTCCATTTCCTAGTACCATGGCCAAAATGAACTCCCGCCTCCAGCATCTCTTCCAAGTTGATGTTCCAATATCTTCTTGCCATTTCTCCCCACACCCCCCCCCTTTTCAAAAAAAGAGACGAGGAACCCTGAACTGAAATAAATAATTGTTCCGATGGAACCTTCTCTTCTACCGTAGATTGGCCGTACATAGACGAACAAGCCATTAGTCTTTTCTATTGCTTACTATTTGAATTACCAAATCCAATGACTGCACCAAATACAGATAGTCAAAAAGACGAATGCGCTTTTAGGAATCATTAAATCCTATAAATGATTGGTCTGGTCTAGCATGGAAATTCTTTGAAAGAAAAGAATCCAACAATTTTCTGTGGTGAAACAAAATATCTCTCATTTCCCCCTCGAATAGATTGTTTTTTTTTGTTGCCAAAGGGCTCTTTTTATGTTGTTTGGAAGGGGAAACTAATCCTTTCAATCCGGTACCAAGAGGTATCATACCCCCCAAAACAACGTTCTCTTTCAGGCCTTTCAACCAATCGATTCGACCCCGAAGAGCTGCTTTTGCTAAAACTCGAGCAGTTTCTTGAAAACTCGCTTCAGATATGAAACTTTGAGTATTAAGAGATGCTCTTGTTATTCCCAATAAGAGGGCTCGG
>JBDJHY010068986.1:17500-23881 GCA_039654485.1 Withania somnifera
TTTCCCATTTATCAAAAAATCCCATTCTATTTTTAAGTACATTCTTCATCGAATTAGATCGACGATCTAGCACTGATGGAATTTCTATTCTGTTTACTGAATCACATGAAATTTTACCCAACCCCATAGTTGCAATGAAATGGATCAACTACGTATGAACGGAGGAATAAAGAGAATTTTCGACTTAAATTGGAAGTTGCAACAGATCCAACATTGATAAAACAAGCCTAGAAACAGAATTCTCTCACTTAGACTTATTAAGGTCATGGGGTTTTGTATAGAATAGCAAAACAAAGATAAAATCATTCAAATTAGACCATTATTATGATATTACATATTTACATATTCGAATTTGAGAAAAATAAAAAGATTCGGCATTTGGGAGACAAAGACAAAAAAATCAGATCGAATCCATTTTTTAGCACTTAACCCGCCTTGATGTTAGGGATTTACTTGTTCAAAAAACGATTCACAGAGAAGAGAGATATTTGTACTTTAACTGATTTTTGAGTCGAATACGATTTGAGGTGGATAAGAAGAATTGCATTTATTAAACACGTGTGCAGATAGCTATAATATCCGATTTCTCTTTTCTTGCCGGTCCTATTCGGGACAGCCCCGGCCGTGCTCGATCAAAAGAGCATTTCGATTCAATGCAAAATTGGATTGGAGTGAAGTAGGATAATTTTATGAGAATTCTCTATCGACAAGATATCTAAATAATAGATCTCTGTAGAAGAATTTATGGTATGGGGTTTACATATACTCATATGTTTTGTTATAATTGAAATTGAAAAGGTTTTTTTGATTGAAAAAATCAATACCGATGAGTTCTGTCTCAATTTCTATTTTCTTATGTCATTAGGAAAACACAATTTAAGATTCAAATTCCCAATCGTTCATAAATTCGAAGTAAGCGGTCAACAGTTAATGGTTCCAATTTGTCGGCTGAAAGTACACATTTGATTTCTCAGCGAGAGATTGTTTCTAGCATTGTGTATTTTCAGATACTATACAATCAATGAAAGGGATGGATCAAATCCAACCAAAGGGGGTCCTTTTTTTAGGAAAGAAAAGGATTAAGGAAAACAGGAGTCAAAATGCAAGTACAATAAAAATTCAGTAATCCGGGAAAATTTGCATCTATTTTGTATCATTTTGGCGGCATGGCCGAGTGGTAAGGCGGGGGACTGCAAATCCTTTTTCCCCAGTTCAAATCCGGGTGTCGCCTGATCAACAAAAAAACTCGAAATCTCTTCTTCTCTTCTAAGAACTTGCGGAATTCTCCCCGGTAGAAGCAGAGGAAACTGACTCTTAATACTTTGTTTATGGGGTCGGAAGGTTTTCTAAAAGAAAAGATTGTGAATCCTCGTTCGATTCTAGGATTCAAGGAAATAGTCTAATCTACTGGTAGAGGGGCTATCAAGACTTCATGATTCCCTTCTATTACTAAGGGAATGTCTAATGACTGGATCTTGAATCAGATTGTAGAGCCTGATGGAAAACTCAATTAATAGTTTTGGAAAGGGTCGCAAGTTGCTTTCTATACGACGGACTCGCGAGAATCTCTCAGTGGTCAGGTATCCAATCCAATCAATATTAGATTGGAGGGATAATTGACTTTTATAGAAAGGGGAGCAAAAAGAAAGAATTTATTTTCGGCAACCCCGGGCCAGACCCCTCTTTCACAGCGATAATTGGGAAAGGGGGTACGGATTAGATCAAATGGGTAAATAGAGGTCTGTAATAAATAGTGATTTCTCTTTTTTAGTGATTTGTCCCCTTCTGTTTTTACTTAGCAAGGTCAACAAAACAAAAAAAGAATAGGCCTTATTATTCTAATTCCTACATATTCCCATTCCCTTGGGATGTTACTACCTATTTTGTTTGTGTTTAATCTTTCCTGATTCGAAATCATAATCGATTTGTTGGATTGGTTTCTCAATAGTGTTCGGTCAGAATCCCTTTTGACTATGCGCCATTGATTCCACTATTATTAGTGAGGAGTAATGGAATAATTCCTTCGTATTTATAGAGATAGGGGACATAATTCGCATGGATATAGTAAGTCTCGCTTGGGCTGCTTTAATGGTAGTCTTTACATTTTCCCTTTCACTCGTAGTGTGGGGAAGAAGTGGGCTCTAGAAGTACTACTAATTGAGTTGAGGAATCAAACCGTATCAATTCTTTTATAGATCGTTCTGCAACGCGCTTTGAACTATTTAAAATCAAAATCTCTGAATTTCGAATCCCATGGACTCCAATGAAATAATCTATGATCTCAATCATACTCTTTCAACCAAAGAGATATTTCGGCGATTCCCATGTTTGTATTTCAAAAAGAAAGGGATTCAGATGATTGGAAATTTATTCCAACCTAAAGTTCTTCCGAAATTTTCTATTTCAATCAATGGAATGGGCTCTTACTATCTTTATAGCTGGATACTGAGTGGATACTGAGGAAGGCCGGACCCCTTTTTTTTGATTTCTTTCCTTCTTTACTGTTTAAAGAAGAAGTCCTTTTGTTAAGTGTATACGCACTTTCTATGAGAATAGAAATAGAGGTAGTGGTTGTCTAACGAGAGGCTATCCAATAATGAGATCTTGCCTTGGGCGAGTTGCATATTGGGTATTTACCGCTTGGTTTCTAATTTGAGAAAGGCGATTTATGCCTTATCGACTTATTTCACTCATGGTTCGGGCGTTAAAAATCGGTGAGGTTTCCTCTTCCTTATTAGGAAAAGGGGGGATTTGCATCCTAAGATAAGAATCATTTCAGATTGATCGGAACAAATAGATGTAGCAAATTGGGTATTAGGTCAATTCCATCCAATAGATCGAATTAATATACACCTATATGAAGAGAATATTGTAGATTGATCTATAGAAATTTAAGCCCTTATCTTCATTCTAGATTGCAACTTTATAGACTAAGAGATAGATAGTATGGTAGAAATCGATGAATCTTTCTACCATACTATCTATCTCTTAGAATACTGCCGATTATAGTCCGCTCATTTTATTTAAGTTAAGACGTAAAATTGGAATCCTTTTGATTTGACTTCGTTCATTTTTGATAAGAACTCAGAAGGGAAGTTTCATTCAAATTGATTTGAAAATTCATTTGAATGAATCATTTTGACTGACTGTTTTTACGTAAATGATAAGTAGAAAAGCAGTAGGAACTAGAATGAATAGTGCAGTCGCAATAAATGCAAGAATATTTACTTCCATAATCTCATCGGTTTTTTACTTCACAATAACTCGGGATTTAATCCCCTAGAGATGATAAACCTTTCATCTGTAAATTCAATGAATTACCTCTCGATGATCTTGAATCGGATCAAGATCATGAATAACAATATCTGATCTATCAAATCAATTCGTCGTCGAGACTTGAATAGTATAACATAGGAAGTTCTTTTATCCATACCGAAAAAAATTTGGATTCCTGATCCAATCAATCCAAAATTACTTTATTTATCACCCCTTTCCTTGTTTTTAACCTGCCTTGCGTGTTCCTTGGACAATCATCTTCATTAGATTGCCCCTTCACCTCGATTAATCACATAGTTACAAACCTAAACAAACAACAAAAGCGAAATGGAAAAAAAGAGTTAAGTTCCAAACTCCCCTTTTGACTGTGATTTGTTGGAAGATAAAGAGGTTTGATAAAGATGAGGCCAATAGAAAGAAAAGATCTAATCTTCATCAAATTCACTATTTTAGGGTCTGGGATTTCTTCGTGGGCCAAAACAAAATGGAAAAATACTAGTAGGAAAGAAAAAAAAGAAATAAAGACTCCTTTTTTGCTTTGAGAATGAAAGTATGCCCCGACCCTCTTTACTAGTTCAAGTTCATCGGCAGGGACAAATGAATTGATGTATTTATTGGATATTGGATCTGTCGGGACTGGCGGGGCTCGAACCCGCAGCTTCCGCCTTGACAGGGCGGTGCTCTGACCAATTGAACTACAATCCCAGGAAATAGGGGATCTAGCAGAAATTTGGATTCTTTTTTATCTTCGTATGTGCTATTTCTGAAAGATAGGGGGGTTATACAATCTCGTGATAGATTGGCGAATTATTGGGCCGAGCTGGATTTGAACCAGCGTAGACATATTGCCAACGAATTTACAGTCCGTCCCCATTAACCGCTCGGGCATCGACCCAGGAAGAATCCATTTTAGGCTTATTGGTAATCCACGATCAACTTCCTTTCGTAGTACCCTACCCCCAGGGGAATTCGAATCCCCGTTGCCTCCTTGAAAGAGAGATGTCCTAGACCACTAGACGATGGGGGCCCACTTGCCTAACTGCCCTCATACTATGATCATAGTATGATCCGTTTTTTGAAATTGTCAATAGAATGGAATGATATGATTAGATCCGAGGGGTCTTTCCGTTTTTCAGAATTGTATCAAATTTTTGGATTCGTCATTCATATTCATGAATCCTTCATTAGAATCGACATTCTCTATTTCATTAGAATCGACATTCTCTATATAAATAATAAATCGAGTAAGCGGGATCAAGAAGTTATCGAAAATTTTCTCTAAGACTTTACTTTAGTGCAGGGGGCAGGTAGAATCTCTTTATCCGATGATTCGATGAAATATCTTGAAATTTCTTTTAGGTCGAATTGGTAAGTGTACATGTATGTTATGTATTAATCAAGTGAATTTTGTTTTGATAGGGATCATCTCAATAAAAGAAATTAAGGCCGGTCTTGTCTTGAAACAATTCTAAACTTGCTAGGCAAATCCATTTGATTATTCAAAAATAAGCCACTAGGAGTCTACTGCATATACTTATGTATATAATAGATGTGCATTTTATCTACATAGTGACTCGTTCGGGAATTAAATCAAATAAGGCCCTTTTAACTCAGTGGTAGAGTAACGCCATGGTAAGGCGTAAGTCATCGGTTCAAATCCGATAAGGGGCTTTTCTTTTTTTCATAAATTTTTTCATCAAAGTTCAGCCATAGTATTCAGAAAAGACAGATATTTTTGTATTTGGAATACAAAAGGAACTAACCGGAAAATACGTTATCATTATACTGAGTTAAGGGTTCTAGTTAGAAAGTGGAACATTTCTTCGGTATCATGATTATTCAGAATCATAAGCCGCCTCTTGAATCACCAAAGATCCCGATTTTCCATTATACCAATCAAATCCATTGGAAAGATTCGAAATCAACAAAACAAAAAAGAAGTGGACCTGACCCATTTCATTATGACTAGATCCGCTATTCTGATATTCAAATTCGATAGAGATGAAATTTGAATTAGAACAGTTAACCCCCCTTTTTAAAATTTCATTTCTTTGGACTTCGAAAGAATTTGTCGATATTTCCGATTCAATCTTCTTGTTCCTAGATTTTCGATGGTAATAAATTCCCTTCCTCTACAGAGAAACTTTTCTTTCAAGTCACAAGATAAGAGCAATTTCCACTACCTTTCTTTGATTCCAGATCAAGATCAAGATCAATTTCTATCTATCTAAGTCTATTTAGATGTATAGCTAGCAGATCGCCGCTTCGTGTACCAAACATTTCTATATCGCTGCATCCGAGATTTTTGTTACGAAAGCATAATGGAGAATGGATGCGAGAAAGAGACTTTTCATTTCCAATCTTGTATTTTTTTATTGAATTTAACGAAAAAAAAATAGGAAATTTTCTTTCTATCTAAGAGATAAAACTCAATAGAAAAATATTCAAAAGGTCTTTTTTGCTTTGAACCCTGGGAAGATCGACTCTGGAGTTTTCGATTGATCTGAAGGAAAGGGAGATATAACAAAGAAGACACTCAAAGAAAATGAAAAAAGAAATTCATAAAATTATGCATATGCGATTGGAATAGTTTAGTATACATAGAAATTAGAACAATCTAGAAATATCTTTCTTTTGCTCAATCTCACGAACAAGATCTAAGAATAACATTAGTGAATCGAAGAAGGGGGTAGATCTGAGGATGAGTTAGTAGTGAGAGAGGGGGTCGCCCGTTACTTGACAAGTTCTTTGAAAAGATTCATCTATCTGGTTGATGAGTGATAAGAAGACAATTCGTGATTCATATGCTTAGTAACAAAAAAGAATCAAATTGATTTCATGGATTTCCCTAGGTCCGTTTAGGGGCCAATAAAGGATTTTTATCTTCGAAACCCGTTGGAGGGGGCAGTGCACGAGAAATCGTAGAGAAATGATCGAATCTTCAGACGCCCCGAAAACACTATGAGGTGCTCGGAAATGGTCGAAGTAGTTGAATAGGAGGATCACTATGACTATAGCCCTTGGTAAATTTACCAAAGACGAAAATGATTTATTTGATATTATGGATGACTGGTTACGGAGGGACCGTTTCGTTTTTGTAGGCTG
>JBDJHY010069097.1:887-13849 GCA_039654485.1 Withania somnifera
ACCTCTTTCTCAAGCAGTTTGCACAAAGGTTGTGAAATCTTTGAGAAGTCCTTGATGAATCTACTGTAGAAATCAGCATGACCCAAAAAACTTTGAATACCCTTCACAAAAACCGGTAGGGGAAACCTAGTTATTACCTTGATCTTTGCTCTATCAACCTCAATGATTTTTGCTGAAGATTTGTGCCCAAGAAATATACCTTCTCTAACCATGAAGCGACATTTCTCCCAGTTAAGCACCAAGTTTGTTTCTTCACACCATTTGAGATAGATGCTCCAATAATGAATCAAATGAATCACCATCACATAGAAATAATCCATGAAAAGCTCAATAGTATCCTGAAACATATATCAAAAAATAGACATCATACATCTCTAAAATCCACAACATTGCACAA
This sequence comes from Withania somnifera, assembly GCA_039654485.1. Taxonomy (NCBI): domain Eukaryota; kingdom Viridiplantae; phylum Streptophyta; class Magnoliopsida; order Solanales; family Solanaceae; genus Withania; species Withania somnifera. The sequence goes on from JBDJHY010069097.1 coordinate 1,285, forward strand.
TACAAAAGGCATTTACAAAATGTAAACGTCCCAGAAGGGCAAGTGAAAGTGGTTTTATCTTGGTCATTTGAAGCTATTGATATTTGATTATAGCCAAAGTAAACATCAATAAAATAGTACCACCCTTTGCCTGCAAGTCTATCAAACATTTAATCCATAAATGACAAAGGGAAATAGTCCTTCTGCGTCCATGCGTTCATCATCCTATAATCCATGCATATCCTTTAACATATGACTGGTCTCACCAGAAATAACTCATTCTTATCATTTGGAACCACAATGATTCCACCCTTTTTTGGCACATATTGAACTAGGATCACCCACTATCATTTATTGGGTAGAAATGCCTGCACCAAGTTACTTTATTATCTCCTTCTTTACCACCTGTTTCATAGGTGGATTAAGCCTATATTGATGCTTGATGATAAGAATGAGATCTGGCTCCAACTGTATCTTATGAGTGCAAATACCAAAAGGAATACCGATTATGTCTGTGATGGCCCATCCAATAGCTTGCTTAAATCTCATCAACATAAATAGCAAAGCCTCAGCCTGAGGCTCCAATAAGTTAGTAGAGATGATGACCAACAAACTATTTTCAACTCCCAAGAAATATACTTTAAGTGCGAAGGAAGAGCTTTTAATTCCATTACTGGTGGTTCTTCAATAGATGGTTTTGTAGGGGGAGTTGCTAAATTCTTTAAATCAAGATCCAGGTTCTTTGGTGGGTAATAATAACTCCTCATTCCATATAGTGCTTGCTCAACCTCCTCGAACTCATCAGTCTCATTATCACTGGAATTCATTTACAACATCCAAAGTCTCCATAGTCAAGAGCTCCTCAATATGTATCTAATCATCAACAAAGAAAGTGTCAGACACAACACTCATATATGTTGGTTTCTTCATAGTTCTGAAGGCATTGCAACTCACTTCTTCATCAGTTAATCTGATTTCATATCTTTTTTCCATATTAACAAATGCCCTACTAGTGGCCAAGAATGGTCGACCCAAGATAACAGGCACCTCAAAATACACTTCACAATCCAGTATCACAAAATCATCTAGAAATATGAAATTGTCCACTTTCACTAGCATATCATATAGAATACCAATCAGCTTCTAAACTGTATGATCTACCATCAATAATTGTGTATTCACGTGTTTGGGGGCTTTCACCAACTTTCTAAAAATGGCTAGCATTATCAAATTAATACTTTCTTCTAGATCACATAGAGATTATTTCAAAAAGTTAAATACTCCAATGGTAGAAGGAATGGTAAACACTCCAGGATCTTCCTTTTTCTACACTAGAGAACTCAAAGTTGCACTATAGTGGTGCAAATTATCAATAGGCTCGAAAATCACAGACCACTTTTTGGTCACCAAATCTTTCACAAATTTTGCATACTCTAGAATCTTATCCAAGGCCTGCACCAATGGAATATTCAAATACATATCCTTCAACATACTCATAAATTTATAGAATTCTCCATCTTACACTTTTTTTTCAGGCACTGTGGAAAGAGTAGAGGAGGCCTTACAATTGGTGTCACAAGCTTTGATACCTCCTTATTCTACACCTTTTCTGCATTGCCTTCAGGTCCTATAAAAATGGAGCTTATATGTTTATGAAATTAAGAATTGTATTATCAATAGCTCTTAGAGATTTTTGATCTCCACTCATCATCTTCTCAGCATTTACCAACTTCTCATTCACTTTATATTCATCAGTAGGCTCAGTGTTAGCATTAATATCTCCTTGATTTTAATAAACTGGTATCGATGGGTCATTAGTAGCTTTCCCACTCTGAGCAGTGATGGCTTGACAATGACCATTATTCCTTATATTAGGAATGGTATCACTAGGTAATGAACCCCTCTGCCTCTGATTCATAGATGCAGACAATTTCCCATTTGGTTCTCCAATTTCATAATGGTTGTGCTGTGAGAATCAACTAACTGTGTCACCGCCGACATATCATTCCTAATCTATTTAATGCCTTGGTCAAATGATTCCACTTTCTCAAGAACATTGTCAAGAATCTCATCTATACTTGTAGGTTTGTTTGATGCCTCACCTCTTCCCTTTAGGGGAATAAATAGACCTCTATCCTTGTGGTAATCATCTCTCTTAAAATCTTCCTCATGGAAATCATCCTTTTGGAAGTCATATCTTTCTCTATAAAAGTTCTTACCTTTGTTACCTATGCCTTTGTAACCCCTATATGATTCAATAACTTAGCATCATCATTTACATCAATAAAATGGTCCTCCCTTCTAGGATCTCTATCCCTTGAGACTACAATATTGACATTCGAAATCACTTATGTATTATCTCCCATGAGATGTTATTACATTGGTTTTATCTACGTCTTCAAATAAGCCATATGCTGTTCTCTCTCCTCTTCTCTTTGTCTCTACTTTGTAGACATTTCATAATAAGTATGACCATCTGCAACCTCAGAATATCTAACATGCCAATCCCTGTTAGCTTTTGTCATATCATCCAATATTTGTCTTAACGTATCATAGTTGAGACCCATCAGTGATCCTCCAGCAATATTGTCTACCATAGACTTGTTCAAAGAGTTTAATATCGGTATAAACTTTGCTGCAAGATGATGTCAGTGAGTCCATGATTTGTGCACTGCTTCAACTTCTTCTTAAATCTCAACCAAGCCTCATGCAATGCTTCTCCTGGAGACTTCTTGAAATTGATAATCTTATCCCTCAACTGTAGCATCTTAGATTGTGGAAATAATCTAGTAAGAAATACTTCCACCAATTCATCCTGAGTATGAATAGAAGCCTAAAGCAATTCATTTAACCATATGTTGCCTCCCCATTAAGGAAAAGGAAAATAGCCTCAGTCTGGTAACTTCTTAAGGTAGTTCTGGAAAAGTAAAACAGAATAGCACTAAGTTAAGTTCAACAAATATTGATTTGGTCCTCTCCCGGCATACCAGTGAACAATCCTCTGGTGTTCAGTAGATTCATATAGTACTTGTGACATCGAACAAAGCATTACCCCTAGAGGAGGAACTACTATAGCTCTAATAAATGCAAACAATCAATTTGAGGCTCTTTAACTGGACCAGGTGGTCTTATAGGAATTTTGAGATGCGGTCAGGGAGCATGAATTTGAGCTGACCTTTGTGTTGCTCTAACAGCAGCTCACCAATTAGCCTCAGCTTTAGCCTTGGCATGAGCATCATTTAATTCCATGAAAGTACTCATGAAGTTTGGTAAGAAAAGGAAGTTGAGTCCAATATATATTAGACCTTATCAGATTATGAGGAGTGTGGGAAATATTGCCTATTAGTTAGACCTTTCAGTTAGACTCATGTGTTCTTATTGAGGAAATGCATGAATATCTATACTTTGTAGTTGAGGATATCAACGTTCATGATAGTATGACCTATGAGGGGGTCCCCGGTCATATTCTTGATAGGTGGGTTCATTGATTGATGAATAAAAAGATAGCATATTTAAGGGTTCTTTAGAGGAACTGGTCAATTAAGGGAGCCACTTAGGAGGCAAAGGAAGATATGATAAGAAGATACTCACATCTATTTCTATCTAGTTCCACTTCAGTGTAAGGTAATAACCTCTCTATTCAGCTTTTTCCCTTGACAACTCATGAGCATATAGCATTAGTGGTGCATAGTCCCTATTTGTGTATTCATGCATGAGAATTGATGTCAGTTGAAGATAGTAGTTACATGTGTCCCTATTTGTGTGTTCATGCATTAGTTGATAAATTCATGGTAGCTAAAGTCAGTTGTGATAGTATGTATGTCATTCAAGTAAGTTAGTAGTTTAATTAGAGTTGATAGGTTATTGCAAATTCTTGAGTTTTTTTATAACGTTCCTTTCATGTAGTAGTTTGTTTTCTTTTTTTATTGAGATGAATCCTTCATTCGAAGATGAATTATCTCAATAGGGAGTTGTTGTAATTTCCCATACCTAATTCCAACTTCAAAACATGTTTTTGGACTTAAAGAGCTAGAATTTTGTTCCCAGGTGGCCACGATTGTGGACCACTACTTGTACGATGTCATTCCACAAGTTGTAATGTTCAATCATGGTATGATTTCTAAGATTCCAATGCTATATGAGGTTCATACGAGTTATAATTACAACCCGTAATGAAAATATCACAAATTTGTACTATTTAATCATGTTTTAAGTTCCAGAAGATTAATTTTTGGCCCAGTTCCCATGAATCCACCTCACGAGTCGTGAAATGGATACCACAATTAATGGTATGGATTATTTGGGTGGAGGAAACTATCCAGTAGCCAAAGAATATCCGATAACTCAAACAGTGAGTCATGGAATAGTAGTTCATGAGTCGCGGAGTGGACTCATGGTCTACTTCCCGATGATTTTTAGTTTGATTAGTGAAGGGTCATTTGGTAATTTACCTAGCCCTTTTTACACAATCCTATGTTATTTTGGCATAAATATAAGGGTAGTATAAATACCCAAAACTCTTATTCTTTCATTCTTTAATTTATTATCAAATTAAGAGAAGGTTTCATTAGAAGGGTTTACTCTCCAAAAGTAGAAGCTAGGGTTTTAGTACAAGCATCCGAAGCAGCCTCCTCCCATCAAATTCTTCCATTGAGTTTTCATCTAATCAGGTATGTAGGTTATGAACAAGTATTTCTTCCATCCCTGTGCCCAGAACCCCTTTTCTTAAAATTTTGAAGTATAGAAGCATGTTATGGTTCTTATTTATATTTTATATCTTGAGATTCCCTTTTTAATGAGTCCTTGAAGATTTTATTCATAAATGTGAAGCTTGCATAGACATTGCTAAACTTCATAGTCTTTAGGAATTAGCATAAATTTGGGAGTTGTAGTAGAAGTTGAAGGAAGTCTTGAAAGCATGAATTAAATGTTGATTTAAAAGTTTATTCTTAAAACTTGAATTGAATATTAAAGTGTCATAAATTTCTTGAATCTTACATAATTTTGAGCATGATTATAAATAAGGTCTAAATTGATAAGTTTTTTTGCTAATTAGGCCTAATTGAAGAGTATTGATGATTTTATTCTTAAAATCGTAAGCTAAGAAGTTAGAATCCTTATGAAAAGTCTAATTGACTGAGTTTTCCCAGAGTGGCTTGATTGGAAGTTGCAGCCATATGAGCAGGGTCTTGTAAGTTTGTTTTATTGGAGAATGTGCACTAGTCGAGAAGAGTTGAAAGTTGAAGTGTCAGTATTTTTATGGGAGAAGTAGTAGAACCGATATGATGAGGCAAGTCCCTTTATGCCTGAAACTTGTATAGACAAATGTAAGGATTATATTATGATCCAGAGAGTGCCTTTTCATGATACTTAGTGGATCCACTAGGGGAAGCTTTAGGTTCATACCCTGACAAGGTATGGAGGTCCCTCTATATAGAGTAATATGTAGACTTTTTGCTAAGGTTAAGGTGTGTAGGTTATAGAAACTTCCGTGTGAAGTAAACTGATAGTTTTGAAGTAATGAATAAAGAAGAAAGTTTTTAATTAAGTTTTTATTGTTTTTTTAAAAACTATTCAGTTGAGTTATTTAGATTAGTTTACTTATTTCTCTTTATAGTGAAGCGTTCTAACTATTTTTGTTAAATTGCATGTAATTAATTATTTGAGTTGAGTTGAAGCTAGGTTGAGCATGCATTGCATAGCATCCCTATTTTTCTGTTATATAGCATGTTATTTCACCTACTCATATATTTAGTAAATATCACGTAATGATCACATACTTTCTGAGTTGCATGTTAACCTTCATGCAGATCCTTCCATTCGTCTGGACGCTCGTGGTTGATTGGATTTGCATTGATAAAGACTAGAAGATTGGTGAGTTCTCATGCTTCAGGGATCCAGAAGTGTTGGAGTTTATTTATTCTTTTGCTTTAAGTAGAGCCAGTACTTTAGTTTTGCTCTATATTTTGTTATTTGGAGACTAGATAGAGATCTAATCCCTTCTAGTAGTCCGACATCTATCATATAGAGGATTTTAGACAGATGTTGACTTAGTTTTGAACAGAGTTTTCTACTACCGATTTATTTACATAGTGATTGAGGCGAGGTCCCCTATTGCTTGTACTATTTTATTTGATTTTTTTCCACTTAATGTGAGAGAGTAGAGTTGTTCGTGAGCCAAGGGTCCATCGAAACCTAATGTGGCAGCTTAATGGCTAAGGATGTTGTGCCGTGCCAAGGGGTGACTTGTCACGACCCGATTTCTTGGATTATGATGGCACCTAGTATATCACCAGTATGAGACCCAACCCTGTAGTCTGATGCCGAAGCAGAGCACTACTATATCAAAAGTGGAAAGCACAAGTATAATAAACAATTTATAAATGAAGTAGAAGTATAAAAAATCAACAATTCCCAAAACCCGGTATCAATGTAATACAAAACCTCTAAGTAAAAAACATGGAATGAAAAACCTAATACAAATGTATCTCAAAAAATACATGGAGATCAATCTAATACTGAAGAGAAGCGGGAAAAGTTAGATTCCAAGCTCACCCCGAGTCTCTGGAAAATAATAGAGTCTGTACAAATAGTTGTCAGTTACTCGGATCTACACATGGCAAGTGTAGTATGAGTACAAGCTGCCAAAGCAACCCATACCCAGTAGGCTTTGATTGTCCACTAGGCACATAACAATAATAAAAACAGTAAATAATGAAAGACAACAAATAGGGCTACAAGAGAAAATGGTACATCATGGGAGCTAGCTACTCAACTAGGAATCAAGTAACAAGTAGAACATGTCATCGCTAGCTAATCACATAACAAAATTTTAGGCAATGAAAAATGATGTATCTGGAATCCTTGAAGCAATATATGTGAATAATTATAAAAATAATAAAGAACCAAGTAATAACCTTAAGTAAGACAAGAGCGAATGATAAGATGATACAATGCACAAAACCCCACACAATAAAAAGTATAAAGTAGCAAGTGAGAATAGCAAGATAGTCGCAACAGTAATATAATAAGAAAATTAACACTGCTAAGCCCCCCATAAGGAATGCAGCATACACCATAAACACACAATGAAGTAATACAATCTCTATCGTCATCATATATCCTCACATCCCATACCATAAGCCTCAAGGGTGTTAAATCTGGTGTTCAATGCCTCATGTATCTCAAGTGTCTCAATAATTCATAATATCGACAAGTCCTGGCACCCCATTCCTCAAAAACTGTAATATTGGCAAGTTATGGCATCCTACGCCCCAATGTCATATATCATCAAATTCCTCAGGGGAGCTGTAACAATAATCCTCCAAACCAGTATATATGATAGTATCGCAAAACTATACTTAATGCCGTACAATGATGGACTCAAGTGTCAGCTACTGTTCTCACTTTCGAACTGAGTCAGTCTCAAGTCCCAGTATTAATTAGTCAAATGATATTTCTTAGCGCTCGGGTGTAAAGACTGGGTTAAAAAAAGTAAAAATAGTATCGGGTGCTCGGTACACTTCCAAGTCTAAAACAGTTACAAAGGTCCTTTAACTTATATTATTAGTAGAATACTCCAAATTGTTAGTTTATGTCATTATTTTTTATCATTCCTAAAATCAGTGTCTAGCCTTCACGACTCAATAACACTCTCAACGGAGCCTATGTCCCAACCTCTCGTATAATGCATGAACCACATACCAATATGTATATATATAGATGAATAAAAACACCTATGCCCCACACATGTGTCACTGGACAATCCTAGGTTAGGGACAGCATATTTATCCGAATGACGAAATAGATAGCAAATGAGGAACAAACGATAGAACGGTCCAAAATTACTATAAAAACCTAGATACCCAACCCATGGATGCTAATTGGTACAATTATTAAAGCTATAATCACAGAGATAGCCCCACGGAGCCTACCTGTCATCCGACGATAAAGCCCTGCAAGCTCATCAATGCTACTCCGACTGATATCAATCGAACTCTAACTTCTCTGGAACTTGATAAATAGTATTTTATATATAAATACAAGTCAAACGGTATGAATTATTCTAAGTTCTAGACCGATCCTAAAATGGGCCTACGGGGCTCACTTGTCGAATCAAAAATAAACTTTGCCACAGGGTTCCCAAAGCTACCAGAAACCAATGCTTCAAAATTGAGCACAATTCCGGTGTGGGAAGTCCATCAAAACAACCCAGATAGATTTGGCTACAAAGAGGTCAAAGATACAATCTTTATGGGATTAAACGTTGGAATTTGATGAATACGCAGCAAAATAGACTCAAGGGATGAAAAATTATTCAATAATATATAATTTATGTCATGAATTCATCATCTTCATTAATAGGAGTCATTAATAAAGGGAACATGGAATTTCAAGAAGTAAAACAAATAAGAAACTTTATCAGATTATATTGAAATCAACGGGGAAACATATGGGGATTTTTCTCAGCTTTGGTTTGATGTTTGGAGTGTGTTTTCTCATAGCTTTGATTTAAAAAATAAAGGGTTTTCAATATTATGAACAAAAAAGTCATGCAGGGATTATTTATACTGCCAGTGATTTGTCCAACGTGATCGAGTGAAGAAGGACTGTGATCACGTAGAGGAAATGCTTTAGGCATCGTGATTATGGAATACAATATCACGATCATAATAATTATGGGGATATTGGAGCATCACGATCGCGTATAAGAAAGCACGCGATCGTGTATAAGAAAATTACTAGAACATAACGCAATCATGTAAGCCTAGATGGCAATCGCATAAAGGAACTATTTTGATTCATCATGATCACATGGAGAGGCTCCATGAACACGATGAGAAATTTTGCCTGCACCAGTTGCGGGATTTGATAGTAGAAAGAAAAGGAGAAAAAATACTTTGAATTACCACTCAAAATGCATTTGGAGTATATTTTATGCAAACAAACTATGCACGCACACCCAAAATAATATTTCAGACTCATCGATGCAGTTGAAATCAGGATCCGAGGTGATTTTGGGAAAATATTGACCAAGTAAACCATTAGGCCTGAAAATCATAAAACTCCAACCAGCACCTCAAAAATACAACGACAATTCCAGGAATGAACCAATACTCCCACTAGCCTAAAATAACCATTCTGCAGATAATGAAAGCATCAGAATTTTGTTCTAACACTTCAAACACCAAAATACCACTCAAGCTCCAAAATAGGCCTTAAACATAACTAAAATCCACAAATGAGCACAAATTAGGAATGAAAGCTCCGAAACACGAACTTAAGATCAATCTTGACTTTGTTTGGCATTCCGGAGCTAATGGTACTATAAAAAATTAGTTTTGAGCTCGTCTTGTAAAAAGTTGACTTTAGTCAAAAAGTACTTAGTTTTAGGCTCTAAAATAGGTAATTTGAGATATTTCTCAACCGAGTCACTAAGGAACCAAACTACTAGTCTCAGCAAGTCATATATGACTTAGGGAAGCTACTGAAATGATCTAGAATGCAATACATCATGTATTTCTCATAAATGACCATGAGGGTCATTACATGACTCTGAGGCGTGACATAATCACCTCAAATTTCCAAGAAGGAATGTCAAAGTTCTAGGTCACACCCCTTGACCTTTAGTGCTAAACTTTAACTTGCTAACAGTTAGGACACTTAGCCACAAAATCTGCTATGTCCCCATTTATGCCATTCCACCAATAGATCTTCTAAGTCTCCATATATTTTTGTGGTGAACGAATGAGTAGATTATCTGGAAACTGTGATCCTCTAACAAGATCTTCCCTTTCAACCCATTAATATATAAAACACATAATCTTCCCTAATAGAAAAGCATACCATCTCCCCCTTGAGATAAAACCTAACCCTTTTATTTTTGGACAACACCCTTGAGCTAGTGAAATATTGGATTAATGTCTTGTTTCTTCTTCATCTCAACAACTAAAAGAAATACTCCAAAGCATTTTGAACTTAAATCACACCTTAATTTGAGTTAATCAGTTGAAAGACAAAATGTAAAAGTCTATGCATATATCTAATCGACTCTTTCTTGCTTTCTCAACATGTGCCACTCTCCCCATCAGTAGTCTGTTAAGTACGTCTTCCATCACATTCTCCTTATCGGAATGGTAAAACACACTTATGTCATAAATTTTAGAAGTTTGAACCATCTCCTCTTTTGAAGATTTAGATCCTTCTGACTAAACACATATTGTAGGCTCTTATGGTTAGTGAACACATCAACATGAACACCATACTAGTAGTGTCTCTATATCTTCAATGTAAGAACCACCGTTTCTAGCTCAAGGTCATTACTCTAGTAGTTTTTCTTATTAGCTATAAGCTTTATGGAGGCATAGGCTATCATTTTTTCATCCTGCATTAGCACACAATTAGTTCCAACTAAGAAAGCATAACAATATACCACAAACACCCTTTATACCCTCAGAAGGGTTAATATTGTCCTAGAAGTTTATCTAGACTTCAAATCTTGAAAACTCTTCTTGCATCTATTAGACCGTAGAAATTTGATCTTTTTCTAGGTCAATCTATTCAATGGAGAAGCTATGGATGAGAGCCCCTCAACAAATCTCTGGTAGTAACCAGATAAACCAAGAATCTTTGAATATTTAAGAGAAATGGGTTTATGCCATTTTTCTAATGCATCTATTTTTTGGGAGTCTACGTGGATAACTTTGCTAGAAATAAAATGAGCAAGAAAGGTAATTAATTTTAGCCAACTGATGATCTTGAAGGGGCTGAGGAACAATTTAGAGGTGATTAGTATGCCCCTACTCACTTTAAGAAAAAACCAGAATATCATCTATAAAGATAATTACAAACGTGTCCAGATATTACTTGATATCCTGGTCATGAGGTCTATGAAATCTGCAGGACCGTTGGTTAGCCCAAAATACATACTACATATTTATAATGACCATATCAGGTCTGCTAGCAATCTTCAGGATGTCACACTCCTTGACCTTAAAATGGTGTTATCCTGATCCAAAGCTATTTTGGAGAAACATCTGGCTCCCTGAAGCTGGCCAAAAAGTCATCAATCTTGGGAATAGGATACTTCTTTTCTATGATGAGCTTTCTCAACAAGCGGTAATCTATGCACATCTTGAGAAATCCATCTTTCTTATGCATGAATAGGATAGAAACACCCTATGGAGATTCACTGGGCTTGATAAATCCCTTATCTAGGAAATCGTCTAACTGATCCTCAGCTCTCTAAGATCTACTGGCTCTATCCTATACAACAGAATTAATAAGGTATAAGTATAAGGGAGAAGGTTTATCCCGAAGTCAATCTCCCTATTTGTAGGGACTCTAAGTAGATCATTAGGGAAGAAAGCATGAAATTCGTTAACCACTTGAGCTTATTGGATACTGGAGGGTATCAGAATCAAAGACCTTAACCCGAACTAAGTGATAAATTCACCTTTTGAGATCATATTCCTGGCCTTAAGATAGGAAATTAAAGGACCATTTGGCACGATGGGACTACCTTCCCATTTTATGACTAAATCATCGGGAAATTGGAATATGACAACTCTAGCCCTACAATCGACTATGGCATAGCAGGAACTATCCAATTCAAGCCAAGAATAAAATCAGAATGTAACATGTATAGCTATACAAAATCAGATGAGAATGACTTTATGTCATGCATCATAGCACCCCTTAGGAACGGCACGACATGCTCAGCCACTAAGTTTCCTTTGTATCATTGGATGGATCTTGGCTCGTGCAAAGCTCTAGTCATTATACTCAATAGAAGAAATATCAAAAATAATATAAGTAAAAACTAGACCTTACATCCGTCAATGGAGATATAAATGAACAAAATGATAATCTCAAGTCTAAAAGATAATACTCCATATGTATGAAAGCCACTATATGCTAAGTACTCATCCGCTAGGACAAGATCAATAACTAGTCTACAAATACAAAAATAAAAAAATAAACCAAAGTAATGCGCTACTCAAAACAAAAGAAATGATAACTCCATAGCTGGCCCTCGATATAATGAGGACTCACCGAAATTCAATTTTCCATGAGATGCGTATCCAATCAACCACAAATGTCTGGATGACTGTCAAGATATTCATGGGGGTTAACATGCAACAAAGAGTATGCAGTCAGTATGCGAAATGTGTTGAATATGTGAGAAGGTACAATAACAAGATATATAACAGAATAATGGAGGTGTTATGCAATGCATGACCAACTTATCCAAAAAAATCAATTACATGAAATTTAACAGAATTAGCTATAAATCTTCACTTTCAAGAGAAATAAATGAACTCATTTAAATAACTCAACTCAATAGTTTTTAACAAAATAATAAAGACTTAGTTAAGAACCTTCTTTCATTTACTTTACTTCAAAACTAACAATTTCACTTCACTCTTGAGTTTCTATAATCGACATACCTTATGCCTTAGTACTGATCATAGGCAAATTTACCTGCCTATAAGCCATATAACTTGTACTAATATACTTTGTTTTCAGAATAATTGCGTAATATATAATATTTTTGTATTGAATGTAAGGAATTACGACTAACCTA
>JBDJHY010069208.1:0-13849 GCA_039654485.1 Withania somnifera
TAAATTAATATAATATTTTGAAGTCTTAATTGATATCTTGGATCTAATCATTACTTAGCTTTGTCAAGTGAATTAATTAAATTTAAGTCCCTGAGGTTGACAATCCAGCTCGTAAGAGCCACTATATTTCTCATTCGACCATATGCACTTGCATGTGCTTCTGGACGCAACAGCCATAGTCTTCCTTAGAGTCTCGCCCATGAAGGTCGTTTTGAGGTTTGGTAGGGGGAAAGCTTAGCCCTAGGTTTATTGGGCTATACGAGATCTTACAGAGAGTTGGAGAGGTTGCCATATGAGATCTTGCAGAGTTGATATGCAGGCCCAGTATCCATATCTGTTCGAGCCTTCAGTTACTATCCTCTTTTGAGTTTCGAGGACGAAAGTCCTTTTAGTGGTGGATGTTGTAATGAACCCTTGTGTAATTTCCTGGCATTTTCTCTTTTCCTCTGCTTAACGTTTTTTGGATGTTTCCCCAAGTCATTTATGACTTGCTGGGACCATTAGCTCGGTGCCCTGGTTACTCATTTGCTTGTTATCTTAGTTTTCCTATTTTGAAGTTTTAGTTTTGAAATAGTGGATCTTCATAGTGAAATTGTATCAACTGTGTTGGAGCATTGGGTTCATTGTGCGCACACCTCGGGGACATTCGCTGGCATCTAGGTAGGCTAGGTTTATTTATGTGTGTTGCAGAGTGGGATATTATTATTCTGTTTGTAATATGGCTAATAGTGTGGGCTGGGTTATTTAGGTTGATCGTTGTATATCTATTGATATTCTTGTTGGATTTCGGGGCCCTGTAAGAGGGCATAGTGTGAAGGGTTGTATTCCTGGAGCTTGGTTCTACCATTTGGAGGCCACTCACCTTGGGAACTATTTTTAGCTGTTATGCGATTAGTGTGGTGAGATGAGCTCTTGGATGGTGGCCTTTAGACGATCCTAGACTTCGTTTACTTTTTTATTTCCATTATTATTCGTCTTATGGTTGCTACTATATTGATGCTCTTATATAATTACTATTTAGGCTAGATACTTGGCACTGATGTTGTGAGGGAGAGGCCCCGAGACCTAACACTGATAGGGGGTATGTGTTTGATGTTGATTATTGACACTGACGGCGGGAGGGGGAGGGGGGAGGGGGGAGAGGGTGTCCGATGTTGATTATTAACACTGAAAGGGGGTGTGTGTCTGATGTTGATTATTGACACTGGTAGGGGGTGTGTGTCTGAGTTTGATTATTGACACTGACAGGGGGTGTGTGTCCGAGGTTGATTATTGACACTGATAGGGGGTATGTTTCCGATGGTATTGTTCTACTTTACTTTTCTGCGGCCTATGTGTTTTCCTTAGTATTGTGTGTGCTCACTGGGCTTAAGGGGGAGTTACGATGGGTTTTACTATGCTGTTTGTGCTTACAGGCGGGATGGAGTGCGAGGTAGGTTTTTATGTACTGTTTGTACTTACCGGTGGTATGGGATGCTAGGTAGGTTTTGTGTGTTTACTTTCTATTCATTATTTAGTGGAATTCTTCAATTTAATCATTATTCTCAGTTCATGCGTATATGGTATCATGATTACCAAGGTTTGATTATGCTGGAGCGCATGTATACTTCCTTACTTCATTTCGAGTTTCGGATACTGGCCTCTGTAGATTGCGACTACAATATTTAGATCCTGAAGATGTATACTGGCACTTTTGATATCTAACTCATCTACTTATTATTAGCTTTATTGCTTCTTTTACTGCTCACGTACTACTATTGACCTATTTTACTTCCTCGCCTTTATTATCGCACTTTATTTTAACCCAGTTAGCCGATGAAGTGTACTGGGTACCTTGTTTTGTAATCATGTTGCACTTTTGTACCTTTTTCCGTGGTGTAGACTCTGGTAGGGGTTATAAGCGAGTGATCGTGCGGAGTAGATTTGGATGACTGCGGAGATTACGGTAAGCTTTGCCGTCCGAGCTGACCATGGTTTCCCTTATTCTGGCTTGCTCTATTCGGTCTAGAGTAGGTCCGACGTTGTATTATATTTTACAGGAGTTACCTTGTGTTTTGTATCTTTTAATTATTCTGTATAGTAGCTCCACAAGCCTCTAGCACCAGGTTTTGGGAGTTGGGTTATGTATGACTTCCTTCTGGCTTTTGTTCTTTATGTATTGTTTATGCTTTTCTTTGATGCATTGGTTGTTTTGAGAGTTTACAGCCCATTACGCATAGCTCTGGGCTGTAGGGATAGATGCCATCATAACCTAAGATTTTTGGTCGTGACAATTAATATGCCCTAAAATAGTGTCTAGGCCTCACAATCACGATAAAGGAGCTGGAGCTAATGTTTTGGTAGCAAAATGAGTGCAACCTCAATATAAAATATTTCAAAAAGGGGATTGAAATTGAATTGGACACAAATTTTGACAAATAATATATGAAAATGCATGGAAATGATATTTCGAATTCAATGGAATCAAAGAAATGACCATACAAGGTTATTTAAGTTAAAAGGACCCCTATACCAAACTAAACCAAAACCAGCAATATTCCAACTTTCCACACAGACCTCCATAACAAATTCGAACACCTCGAGAAGCATACCAATAACTCTACCAGCCCAAACTCAACATTCTAGAGCTGATGAAAGTGTTAGAATTAAGATCTATCACATTGATCACCCAAATCCATCCAAGGCTCAAAACTGAACTCTAGTTGAACTAAAATTTCTAAAATTTCTCAAAACAGCTCAAACTATAACATAAAACCTCGAGACTTAAAATAAAGGTCCAACTAGGCAAAGTCGACATTACAAAGCTAACATAATTATAAGAATCTGATTCAGACTCATTTACTTAGAATTCACTCTCAAGTTTCACAATTTTAACATTAAGCCTTTAAAATAGGAAAAATGAGATAACAGGAATTAGAACTTCCAGTGATACAAACTACCAATACCAGCATGTCATATATGACTTAGAGTAGCTAACCGAAATCTCTAAGCATAGAAAAAGATGAAAAGCAAGAAAATGACCATGTGGATTATTATAGTTTATTTGATTGAGTTAGATGTATTAGATTTTGATGTGATTCTAGGAATAGACTGGTAATTTCTTCAACATGCTGTGCTATATTTCTATTCCAAGACCGTGAGCTTATCCGTGCCTAGCATACCCCCTGTGGTATGGCAGTGTCCAACTAGCCACTCCTCGATTCATGTTATATCTTATTTTTAGGACTGTAGGATTATTGCTATGGTATTTCGTTCTTATTTGGATCATATTACAGATGTTAATACTAATACTCTCTCCCTTGAGTCTATATCAGTGGTTTGTGAATTTCTTGATATGTTTCTTGCTAATATGCGTTGCCTCCCACCCAAGAGGGATATTGAATTTTCATAGAGGTTTAGTCGGGCAACTTGACCATTTTTAAATCTGATTACTATATAGCCCCAGTAAAGCTTCATGAGTTAAGTGTTCGGTTATAGTATCTTCTTGATAGAGGTTTTATCCATCCTAACGTATTACCCTGTGGTGCCCTATTTTTTTGTTAAAAAGGACGGGAGTATGCGGATTTGTATTGAATGCATGTAGCTATACAAGGTGAATTTTGAGAATGCGGATGTGTATAGAATACATTTTTTCTAAGATTGACTTAAGAAATAGTTATCATCAGGTTGAGGATATCCTGAAGACAGGTTTTCAGACTAGAAATAGGCATTATGAGCTTTGGTTATGTCATTTGTGCTGACTAATACCCATGAAACTTTCATGGACCTGATGAATCGAGTATTCAGACCCTACTTGGACTTCTTCGTGACTGTTTTTATAGTTGATATGTTTGTGTACTCGAGGGTTGAGGAAAGAAAGAGAAGCACCTGAGGATAGTACTCAAAATTTTTAAGGTAGATCGGGTCTACGCTAAGTTCTCAAAGTGTGATTTTTGGCTTTAGTATTTTGTATTTTTTGTCCATGTGGTGTCCAGTGTAGGTATTAGTGTTGATCCGGCTAAGGCTAATGTGAGTCGTGATTAGCCTTGACCTACGACTCCTACAGATATTCGTGGTTTCCTTAGGTTAGATGCATAGTACTGCAAGTTTGTTTAGGGTTGTTGTTTATCAATTGCAGCTCTTTTGACTAGACTGACGAGGAAGGATGTTCCCTTCTAGTGGTCTGCAGAGTGTGAGTCTAGATATCTGAGGCTTAAGGAGTTAATTACTGCTGCCCCTAAAGATTGCTTTTCAAGTTGAGTTAAAACCTTAGAAGTATATTAGGATGCATCTGGTGTTGTCTTGGGTTGTGTTCTTATGCAATAGGGTCATGTGATTGTACATGATTATGGGCAGCTGAAGTATCATGAGCGCAACTACCCTACCCATGACTTGGGGTTGCCAGCGGTATTTGTTACGCTTAAGATCCATAGGCACTAGGTATATAGCATCCTTTGTGATGTTTATACTGACCACCATAGTTTAAAGTACATCTTGAGTCAGAATGATCTTTTAAGGAAATTAGATGGTTTTTACCCAGAAGGACTATAATATAAGTATTTTATATCATTCGAGCAAGGTTAAGGTGGTTGCATATGCCATGAGCCAAAAGGTAGACAGTAGGGGTAGCCTGGGTTTTATTTCGAGTTTTGAGAGATTATTGTATTGGGAAATTCGGTCCTTGGCCCAACAGGATGATTAGAATGGATATTGCATATCCAGATTGGGTTTTTGCATATGTTGTGCCACGACCCAAAATTTCAGGTCATGATGGCATCTACAACCCTCCTGTAGACAAGCATAACCCTACAACCCAGAGCTACGCGCAATGGGCAATAAACTCTTAAAACATCCAATTCAACAAAGGAAGGCATAAACAATACATAAAGAACAGAAGCCAAAGGAAATCATACCTAACCCAAATCCCGAAAACTGGTGTCGGTGGAAATTGGAGCTACTATACAGAATAACCAGAAGATACAAAAAATACTAACTCCTATAAAAGATAATACTTGCAGGGGTTGCTATAAACTGAATAAAGCAAGCCAAAATCAAGGAAACCATGGTTGACTCGAACTACAAGGCTCACCGTAATCTCCGTAATCAGCTAAAGCTACTCCGCAAGATCACAGTGTCTCCAAAAACCTCTGCCAATATCTGCACAATGGAAAAAGGTACAGAAGTGCAACATAAGTACTAAACAAGGTACCCAGTAGACATCATCGGCCTACTAGTTAAAATAAATGCAAGTAACATAACAGGTCAAACAGTAGAGAAACATTAACGCTAATAGATAAGAAAAAAGGTAAGTTACTAGACATGCAAGTACAAGTCTACAGGGACTAAACATGGTAAACACAATCCATAATGGTCAGTATCCAAAAACCCAAAAATGATGTAAAGAAACATACTTGTGCTCCAGCTCATCCAAACTCCACTAATCATAAGGCTACTTATGCATGTCCCACGAGTAAAGATCAGATAGAGGAATACAGTGAAGTACGGAATAGAAAGTAAACACATAAAACCTACCTGGCACCCTATCCTGCCGGTAAGCACAAAAAACACAGAAAAACCCATTGTGACTCCCCTTAAGCCTAGTTGGCACACACGATACTAAGGAAGGCACAAGGGGGCTCAGGAAAGTATAGTGGAGCAGCATCCTAAGTACTAACAACCAGGACCTTGCCCTATTAGTGCCAACAACCCAGGGCCTCGCCCCACAATACAAACCTTGGACACACACCCTTTGTCAGGGCCGGTAATGAGGGCCTCACCCTCACAATGCCAATCTTGGACACCCCCCCTGTAAGTATCGATAATTAGGGCCTTACCTAAATAATATCGAAACTCGAGACCTCGCCCCCTTATCAGTACCGGTAATCGGGGCTTCACCCCCACATTGCCAATAACCAGCCAACCAGTAACATACAGGAGTCTCAGCACCAAATACCAACAATAATATAAATCATAATGCAAATGGAACGTAAAAAAGTCTAGGATCGGGAAAAGGCCACCAGCTAAGAACAAATCTCACCATACTCGTCGCGTAGTAAGTAAAATTACTCCCAAGGTCTGTGGCATCCACACGAATTGCCAGGACCCGAGCATATAACCCGCACCCTATAAGCCCTCACCCGGGCCCTTAAAATCCTGCAGTATAAAAGAAATAATACAACGACCAACCTAGCAACAAAGGCCACACTACTAGCCATATCACATGTACAAATAATAACCCAGTCTACCATGCATAAAAATAAACCTAGCCTAGATTCCGAAAAAAATTACCAATGTGAGCGAATTGTGAACCCAAAGCTCCAATGCAGTCGATATCACCCGAAATTCTACAAACTATGAATGCAGGGATCAAAATATGGAGAATAAGATCCGTATTTCAATTAGAAACCCAGGTCAAAAAATGGGCCCCACAACCCAGAAAATTCAATCAAGTATACTAGCGTGAAGGCCTCAACTTGAGGAACTCGTGGTCCAAATTTGAGCTTAAGGAGATAACATATCGAATGGTAAATAAGGTTTAGCGTAATGATATTGAAAGCATTTTGCATAACGAAAGAAAAGCTAAACGAGAAATACTTGGAAAACCTTGCACCACAAACTCCCACGACTATACACGCAACACCCCGCAACTTCCCTCAGCTTGAAACTCTAAAAAATAGCTCACAAAATCAAGGAAAAGCAGGAAAAATGAAATGAGAAAGCTGGAAAATAAAAAGGGGGAAAGCCCCTATTTATAGGCCACAAGGGTCATAGGGGCGCCCTTCTGGCTGTTGGGGCGACCCAGCCAGGATGGCCCCTTGGTATAGAGGTAACCCTGAGCGAGCTCGCCAAGGTGGCCCCTTGGGTGCAGGTGCGATTTGTGACCTGTGGCTACTCAAGGAAAAATGCAAAAAACTCTAGGGGCCAAAAATGAGTATCTCGAGCTTAATTCTAGCAAACCAAATGTGCAATTTGGGGGGAAACACACTAAGGACTCAATGAAATTGATAAAACGACCAATCGAGGCTATTTAAGAAAAAAAGACCCCAAACTCAAAAGGATCAAAATGAGATGAACTAGGGACTTTCCACAACCTACTCAAAATGAGCATGGACACCCCGATAAGAAAAAATGACTCAACCAGCCAAAAATCGACATTCCTAAGCTGGTGGAATCGTCGAAATCCTGATATGATGCTTTGATCATCAAAAGACAACCCAGGCTCCAAATTAAGCATTTGTTGGGATGAATTTCCACAAAGCAACCCAAATTCAAATAAAAAGTTCGGGATTAAGGTCTACCTAGAACAAAATGAAAATTCTAGAGCTAATAAAACTGTCAAAATTTAATTTTGAGAGAGTTTACTATAATTTCACTCTCAAGTTCCACTATTTCAAAATTAAAGCTTCAAAATAGGGAAACTGAGATAACAGGAAAACAAGATGCCAGGGCGCCGAGCTACTAGTCCTAGCAAGTGATAAATGACTTGGGGAAAATATCAAGTAGCTCTAAGCACAGGAAAGGATGAAAAGCAAGGAAATGACTAGACGGTTCATTACAACATCCATAATAAAAAAGGAATTTCATCCTCGAAATTCAAGAAAGAGTAGTACCTGAAGGATTAAACAAATATGGATATTGGGCCCACATATCACACTTTGTCTCCTAGGTAGCCTCCTCAAGTTGTTGATGTGCCCAATGAATCTTCACTATCAGAATCTCCCTAGACCTTAGTTGTCTCACATCTCTATCTATAAAAGTCTCAGGTTCCTCAATATAGGTCAAGGTATCATCAATCTGCACATCCTCAATGAAGGACATAGGAAGGGTCCGGTACGTAATGGCGGAGCATTAATACATGGAAAACTAGATGAACTACAACTAAGTCAAGTGGAAAGGCATGTTTGTAGGAAACCTCTCTGTCTCTCTACAAGAGCTCATACGTCCATATGAACCAGGGGCTAGGGTTTCCCCATCTACCAAACCTCATAATTCCTTTCATGGGCGAGACTCTAAGGAAGACCAAGTGGCCAACACTGAACTTAAAGGGCCAAAGCCTATGATCCACGTAGAACTTCTGCCTACTCAGGGCTACCCGTAGCCTATCCAGAATAATTCTGACCTGGTCTGTAGTATTCTGGAGCTAATCAAAACTCTAGAGTTAGCCCTTGTCACCACAAAACCAACCAATGGGCGATCTACAACGGCTGCCATACAAGGCTTTAAACTAAGCCATTTGTATACTGGATTTGTAGATGTTATTATGCGAAAACTCTTCCATGGCCAAGTGCCTATCCTAACTACCTAAAAAATTAAAAACAGAGGCACACAATATATCCTAAGTACCTAAATGGTCCTCTCGGACTACCCATCAGTCTGTGGGTGAAAGTTTGTACTCAAATCAACCTCTGTACCCAACTCCCTCTAAATCGACCTCCATAACCATAAGGTAAATTGATTACCCCATCAGATATGAAAGATGTCGGTACCCCATGATGTCTAACCACCTCATGGACATATAACTCAACCACCCTCTCTGCACACCAAGTCAAACATATCGGTAGGAAGTGAGCTAACTTGGTCAGTCGATCCACGATGACTTATATGTAATCAAACCCTATGGAAGTATGGGGAAGGCCTGTGATGAAGTCTATGTTTATCCGCTCCCACTTCCACTCAGGGATAGGGAGCCTCTGCATCTCACTGCCTGGCCTCTGGTGTTCAAACTTTACCTGCTGATAGTTCAAACACTAAGACACGAAGGATGAAATATAACTCCTTATACCTCACCACCAATAGTGTTACCTCAGATCACGGTACATCCTCACAATACCCAGGTGAATAACGTATCTGGAATAGTGGGCCTCACACAACAAAGTCTGAATTAGATCACCAACCCTAAAAATAGCAAGGCAGACATGGACCCATATATACCATTAGAGTCTACTACTCTAGCCAAATAAAAATCACTTGATACGACCCTCCCCTTCAACTGTACTAAACATAGTTCCTCATACTAGTGTTGTCGAATATGGTCAATCAAAGACAATCTGGGCTCACTATGGGCAATAACTTGCTACAACACTAAATAATCCAACCTAACCATCATGCTGGAGGTATCTCAAAAATAGGTACTACATCTAGGCTACCCAAACTTACCACCTTCCAGCTCAAGGCATCAGCAACCATATTAGCCTTGCTCGGATGTTAGAGAATAGTCAAGTAGTCGTCCTTCAGGATCTCAACCCACCTCCGCTGCCTTAAGTTAATCCCCTTCTTACTTACAATATACTGCAGGCTATGGTGACCAGTGAATACCTCACAATGGACTCCATATAGATAGTGCCACCAGATCTTAAGCATAAAAACTACTGCCGCCAACTCCAAATCATGGGTAGGGTAGTTGCACTAGTGATCCTTCAGCTGCCTCAATGCATACGCTATGACCTGACCCTACTGCATCAGAACATAACCCAGAAAACACCTGAAGTGTCATAACACATAGTAAGCAAATAGACCTCAACTGGTAGAACAAGAACAAGAGCAGTGGTCAACAACTCCTTCAGCCTCAAAAAGCTGGCCTCATACTCAACTGACCACTAGAAGGGCACATCCTTACCAAGAAAAAAGATAATACCCCAGGAAGATGTGAATCTCGATGACGGATATGGTCGAGGTGAATCACAAACTACTACAACCTTAGCCAAATCAATAGAGACACAGGCACCCGATACCACATAGCCCAGAAAGGAGATGAAATCTAGCCAAAACTCACACTTTGAGAACTTAGCATAGAGTCGCTCAGTCCTCAAAGTCTGCAACACAACCCTCAGGTGGCCCTCATTCTAGCAAGACTCAGTGAGTAAACCAGTATGTCATTGATAAAAATAATCATAAAGAATCCAGATAAGGTTAAAATACCCAAGTCATCAGATCCATGAAATTCGTGGGGGCATCCCAAATGATATTACTAGAAACATGTAATGCCCATACCTTGTCCAACAAGTAGTCTTTGGGACATCCTCATCCTCAACCCTCAACTAGAGGTAGACAAACCTTAGATCAATCTTAGAGAACACCATGGATTCCTGAAGCTGATCAAACAAAGAATCAATATGGGGCGGAGGATACTTATCTTAAAAGTTACCTTGTTCAGCTACCTATAATCAATACACATCTGCAAGGATCCATTCTTTTTTTTAACAAACAATACCGGGGCACCCTAGGATGATACACTAGGATGGATAAATCCCCTATCAAGAGAGCCCTATAGTTGAACACTCAACTTATGAAGCTCAGCCAGTTTCATACAAAATGGAGGAATAAAAATAGGCCTGGTGCCCTGTTCAACCTCGATAGCAAAATTTATATCCTGCTCAGGTGAAAGTCTAGGAAAATTAGAACGGAAGACATCAACAAACTCTCTAACAATAGGCAAAATCTTAGGGGAAAGGGGCTCAATACTGACATCTCTAACATGGGCCAAATAAGCATAACCTGATCAATAAGTCTACGGGCTCAATAATAAGAAATAACCTGAACTGACAAATGGTCAGAGGGAATGTGCCACACTACTGGGGGAACACCAGGTACAGATAAGTCATGGTCTTAGGATAACAATCCAGAACCGCACGATAGGAGGAAAAACCAAAAGCTACAAGGTATAAAGTAACTCCTATAAAAGATAATACAATGCATAGCTTGTTATAGAACGAATAAAGCAAGCCAAAATCAAGGAAAACCATGGTTGTCTCGGCCTGCAATCAGCTAAATATACTCAGAATGATCATGGCATCTCCATAACCCTGCCGGTATTTGGACCATGGAAAAAGGTATAGAAGTGCAGCATGTTCCATGAGTAACAATAATAAGGAATAGAGGAATACAGCTAAGTACGGAACAAAAAGTAAATACACAAAACATACCTTGGGCCCCATCCCAACGGTAAGCAAAAACAACACAGAAAAACCTATTTTGACTCCCTTCTTAAGCCCTGTGGGCATACACCATACTAAGAAAAAAACATAAGGGGGTAGGAAAGTAAGGTGGAGTAGCATCCTCAATACCGACAACCAAGGCCTCACCCTATCAGTGCTGAAAACCAAGGGCGTCACCCCAACAATACTAATCCCGGACACACACACCTTGTCAGTGTCGAAAATCAGGGCCTCACCCTTACAATACAAATCTCAGAAACACACCCCCTTTTATATCGGTAATTCAAGCGTTACCCTTACTATACCATTCTCAAACATACACCTACTTTCAGTGCCAATAATTAGGGCCTCACCCTCACAATACCTATCTCAGAAACACACCCACTATCAGTGTCGGTAATCAGGGCCTCGCCCTCACAATGCCAATAACCATCCAATCAGTAATATATAGGAGTCTTGGCACCAAATAGCAACAATAATATAAATCATAGTGGAAACGAAAGGTAAACAGAGTCTAGGATCGGCCAAAGGCCATAAGATAATAACTCATCTCACCACACTCGTTATATAGGAAGTAAAATCTCTCCCAGGGTTTGTGGCCTCCATACTATGGGCCAAGACTCAGGCATATATCCCTTCACCCTCTAAGCCCTCACAGCCCCCTCTCTAAAATCTAGCAGAATAACAGTAGTAATATAAAGACCAACCTAACAACCCAACCCACACTACT
Source organism: Withania somnifera (assembly GCA_039654485.1). NCBI lineage: Eukaryota > Viridiplantae > Streptophyta > Magnoliopsida > Solanales > Solanaceae > Withania > Withania somnifera. The sequence continues at coordinate 11,644 of JBDJHY010069208.1, forward strand.
AGCCATATCACAAGCACAGATACTCATATTTCACACTTCAATACAGGTCAAAAATTGGGCCAAAAAATAGGCTCGTAGGCCCTAAGTCAAAAAAACCTTAAATTACCGAGAGGTAGTCCTCAGCTCTAAGAACACATGGTTTGAAAATGAGTTTAATTGACCTCAAACAGTTCCTCATATAGATAAGAGAAGTTTATATAAAGAAGAAAATAATTCAAGAATTACTCTACAAAAAGCAACGGGGTACGAACCTAAAAACGATGAATAAACGCTTATAATAAGGTTCCCACTGCTCTACCTCAATGCCACAACAATACTTTAGCAATACTCCCTTAATTTCATCAAAGATTATATATAACTATAGAGGAAAGTTTATATTTTTCATGGGAGAAACTATTGGAAACAACTATAGATAACCCTAGTCATAGGCCTCCCCAAACGCGACTAGGCCCCCGCGATTGCAACTTGTGGACCAGCTAGGCCTTCACAAACACAATCAATCCTCTGTGATTGCTGAGAAGACCGTCTATCCCGAAATGTAGGAAGGAGACCTCTAACACAAAGAAGGTTGAGGGAAACCTCCACTTACACGTGTTAGTCCCCGTAATGGTGCAGAAGTACTCGGGACTGATGTTTTTACAACAAAAAATATTATGCAACAGAAGTTCCAAAAACTTCAAATGGGGGCTCAAAATCGAACCATACATGGAATTCAACAAATCAAATGAAAACATCATAGAAATAACATTATGGACTCAATGGAATTATCTAAACAACCATACGAGTTTGTTTAAGAAGAAATGACCCCCAAGCCTAATTGAACCAAAGCTAGAAACTTTCTAACTTTCCACATGGACCCCAAATGAGGATGAAAACCTCAAAGCTGCCTAACTAGCTAGAAATAAATATTCTAGAGATTATAGAATGTTAGAATCTGATCTGGCACTCCAATCAACAAAATCCATCATAGGCTCCAAAAGAAACTCCAACTAAATAGAACAACTCATACTCAAAATGAAATCCCTGGTACTTGGACTAAAGGTCCAACTAGACCAAAGTCAGCATTCCAGATCTAAAGGAACTATTGAAATCTTATTTCGAGTGCATTTCTAAGAATTCACTCTCGATTTCCACTATTTCAAGGTTAAGCCTTTAAAATAGGGAAATTGAAATAACAATCTATAGAACTAGCTTACACAAAACTAATGGTCCTAGTAAGTCATAAATGACTTGGGGAAGCTAGAGAAAGACTCTAATTACATAAGAAGCTGAAAGAAAAATAAATGACCAAATGCTTCATTATAATATCCACCAATAACTAGGAATTTTTACCTTGAAAGTAAAGGAAAGAGTAGTACCTGAAGGGTTAAACAAGAGTAGATATTAGGCCCACATATCACGCTCTTTCTCCTAGGTAGCCTCCTCGATTGGTCGACATGCCTAACAGACCTTCACCATAGGAATCTCACAAAACCTAAATCATCTCACATATTTATCAATAATGTCCTCAGGATCTTTAACATAGGTCAAATAGTCATCAAGATAAATAGAATCTCAATGAAGCATATGAAACGGGTCTGGCGCATACTCTAGAAGTATGGATACATGAAACACAGAACATACATTAGCTAACTCTAAAGATAAAGAAAGTATATTGGAAATACCTTCAATCCTCTCTACAATCCCATAAGGCCCAATGAACTTGGGGCTAATCATACCCTGCCTAACGAATCTCATAACGCTTTACATTAACGGAACACACAGGAAGACCTAAAATGACCTGTGTGGTAATTTACTTGTCTTTTAGCTTTTTATGTATTTTTATCCTTTTGTTATCTTTCCCTTTTCATTTACGACTTGTTGGGACTATTATTTTGGTTCCCTTGAAGTTCTATAGCTTGTTATATCAATTTTCCTGTTATAAAGGCTTACCCTTGAAATAGTAGAACTCGAGAGTGAATTTTTAGTAAATGCACTCATAATCAGATTCTAATAGTTTCTTTATCTCTAGAACACTGACTTTGATCTAATTAGACCTTTAGTTCATGTCAAAGGGCTTTTGTTTCGATTTGATACGTTTGTGGAAATTCAGTTCAGTTGGAGTTTATTTTGGATTCTAGGATGGCTTTTGGTGATCAGAGCATCGTATTGGAATTTTGAAGGTTCTTCCAGCTCTAGAATATTTAATTTGGTCTATTTGGGTCAT
>JBDJHY010069427.1:0-13849 GCA_039654485.1 Withania somnifera
TATGCCACTCCTGACAGGACTGATGCTAAGGTCTCTGATGTGTTCATCACAAGAAAGTTGATTGTTCTTTGGTTTTCTACATTGACATTATTTAATCCAGGCTCTACACTATCCTATATATTAATGTTATTTTTCTTCACAATTAGGTATTGTTAGTGAGTGACTGCCCGTACCCTTGAGTGTATCCACCCCGATGGGTGCGGCCCTAGTGATGGATCAGGTATATAGGTTATATCTGGTGACTGTTTGGGGTTACAATACGTGGGGTGACTTGATTGAGCTGGCTATGTTAGTTTGATGCTATTCTGGGCATAGACTAGTTGTCCTCTTATCGTGTGGTCCTGGATTATTACGCCAAGACCGTAACCTTATCTGTGCATGGTGTGCCCTCTGTATGTGGCATGGTCCTACTAGTCATTCATCTATTTAGGTCATTTCTTAGTGTAGAGAAAGTAAACTTATTACTCGAGGTTGTTAGGCTTATTTAAAAAAGTTAGAGGAAGAAAGTGGAGCGAATCTACTGGATGTGGTTCAACTAGCAGCCCATGTTAATAATGTCAGTACTGAGTCCCTTTCCCCTTAGACTATGTCGGTTGTTAGCGGGTTTGTCCATGTTTTACCTGCTAATTTCCTAGCCTTCCACCAGAGTGGAATATATACTTTTCTATCAAGGTTGATTCGGGTACCAGGCCCATTTCTATTCCTTTGTATCATATGGCATCGACTGAGCTTCATGAGTTGAGTGATCAGCAGTAGGATTTTCTTGACAGGGGTTTCATCTGTCCTAGTGTATCATCGTGGGGTGCCTTATTATTGTTTTTGAAGAAGAAGGATAAGTCCCTGCGGATATCTATTGATAATATGCAGATGAACAAGGTAACCATTAAGAATAAGCATCTTCTACCCCGTATCAATGATTTTTTAGATCAGCTTCAAGGAGCCACAGTGTTCTCTAAGATTGATTTGAAGTTTGGCTACCACCAGTTGAGGATTTAGGCGGAGGATATCTCAAAGACAGCTTTTCAAATGAGGTATGGGAACTATGAGTTTCTAGTGATGTCATTTGGGATAACTAATTCCTTACAACTTTCTCAAATTTGATGACTTTGGTGCTCAACCTTATTTGAACTCATTTTGATTTTTTTATTGAGGACATACTAGTGTACACATGGAGTTGTGTTGCAGACTTTAAGGACTGAGTGACTCTATGCTAAGTTTTCAAAACATGAGTTTTGGCTAGATTTTGTCTCCTTTTTGGTCCATCTTGTGTCATCGTGTCGTTGTTAGAGTTGATCCAAATAAGGCTGTAGTAGTTTGTGATTTTCCTTGACCTACTTCCATTACATTTATTTGTAGTTTCCTAGGGTTGGAAAGGTATTACCGTCCTTTTTCTAAGATTTCTCTATAATTGCAGCCCCATTGGCTAGACTAATGAGGAAGGATGTGTCCTTCTAGTGGTTAGTGTGAGTCCAGCCTGAGGCTAAACAACATATTTCCTTCCGCCTCGGTTATTTTTCTACAAGTTTAGGGGAACCCTTTTATAGTGTACTATGATGCTTCGGGTGTTAGTCGAGGTAGTTTCCTAATGCAGCAAGGCTATGTAATAGCATACAGAATGAGGCAACTGAAGGATTACGAGGGAAACTACCCCACCCATGATTTGGAGTTGTTGGTGGTGGTTTTCATGCTTAAGATCTAGAGGCACTACTTACGTGGAGTCCACTGTGAGGTACTTAGTGATCATCACAGCTTGTAGTATATTTTGAGTTAGAAGGACCTTAACTTGAGGTAGCGAAGATAGGTTGAGCTATTAAAGGACTACGATTTGAGTATTTATTCTCTACCGTACGGGCAAGGCTAACGTTGTTGTCAATGCCTTGATCTTAAAGGTGGTAAGTATGGAAAGCCTAGCTGTAGTTCCTATTTCTGAGATACTACTAGCTTGGGATGTTAAGTTATTGGCCAACATGATAGTTGGGCTGTATTTTTCAGCATTGAAGTGGATTATTGCCCATATTGAGTCTAGATCGTCCTTGTTTTACAAAATTCGACAGTGCCAGTATAAGGACCCATGTTTAGCTCAAATGAGAGAGAGGGTCCTATCAGGTGATTTTGATTCAGCTAGCGTAGACTCTGATGGTGTATTATGGGTTCATGACCAACTTACTATCCCGATGGTTGGTGATCTGATTCAAACTTTATTACATAAGGCCTACTGTTCCAGATACTCTATTCATCTAGGTATTTCAAGGATGTAATGCAATTGAGGAAGTATACTGGTGGCAAGGTATAACGAGGTCTATAGAATCCTTCATTTCTCGATGTTTAAACTATCAGTAGATGAAGTTTGAGCATCAAATATCGGTTAGTGATATATAGAGTCTCTCTATCCCTAAGTCAAAATAGGAGCGGATAACTATGGGTTCGTCACAAGCCTTCCCCGATCTTCTAGAGGTTTTGATTACATTTGGTTATCAATTGACCAAGTCATCTCACTTCCTACCAGGTCATTCAACCTAGGGTGCAAATAGATTGGTCAAGCTATAGTCTATGAGATAGTTAGACTTTAAGGGGCACAAGTATCAATCATTTTTTATGGAGGCACATAATTCATCTCACAGTTTTGGAGGTCGATATAGAGATAGATGAGTACTGAGGTAGATTTGAGTACAACATTTCACCCACAGATGGATGAGAGGTCTTAAAGGGTAATTTAGGTGCTTTATGACATGTTGCATGCCTATGTTTTTAACTTTTGAGGTAGTTGGGATAGGCACTTGCCCTTGGTAGAGTTTTTGAATAGTAACAACTACCACTCCAGTATTCAGACAGCACAGTTTGAGGCTTTGTATAGAAGGCATTGTAGATCACCCATGGGTTTGTTTAGTGGTGGAAATGACCGACTTCAGAGCTTCAATTGGCTTTGTGATACTATGATCAGGTCAGACTTATATAGGATAGGTTACGGTAGTGCAGAGTTGGTAGACATCGTACGCAGATCGTAGGCTTTAGCCCTTCTAGGTCAGTATTAGCAACTTGGTCTTCCATTGAGTTTTGCCCATGAAGGGTGTTATGAGGTTTGGTAGGTGGGGAAAGCTTATCCCTTGGTTCATTAAGCTTTATGAGACCTTACAGAGAGTTGGATAGGTTGCCTACAGACTTACCATACTGCCTGAGTTAGCTGCAGTTCATCTAATTTTCCATGTATCGATCATCTACTGTTATGTACCGAACCCATCCCATGTCCTTCATCGAGAGTCTATGAAGATTTATAACACCTTGACTTATATTAAGGAGCCTGAGGCTATTATAGACAGGGGTATAAGACAGCTCAGGGCTAGGGAGATTCTGGTAGTGGAGTTCTATTGGGCACATCGACCAGTTGAGGAGGCTACCTAGGAGACAAAGCATGATATACATCTTAGTATCCACATCTATTCGAGCCTTTAGATACTACATCTTCCTTAACTATTGAGGATAAAAGTCCTTTTTAATTGTGGGTGTTGTAATAACCCATTCGGTCATGTCCTTGTTTTTCATCTTTTTCTATATGCTTAGAGATATCTTGTAGTTTCTCTAAGTAATTTATGAATTGCTGGGACAGGTAGCTCGGTGCCCTAGTGGCTCATTTGCCCGTTATCTTAATTTCCCTTTTTTTAAGTTTTAGTTTTAAAATAGTGGAACTCGAGAGTAAAATTCTAGTAAATGCACTCAAAATCAATTCCAACAGTTTCATTAGCTCTGTAATGCTAACTTTGGTCTAAGTAGACCTTAAATTTGTATCCCGGGCTTTTAGTTTTGAATTTGAGTTATTTTATGGAAATTTAGCCCATCCAAAGCTCATTTTAAAGCCAGGGTGGTCTTTTGTGATAAGAGTGTCGGATCAAAATTTCAATGATTCCATCAGCTATGAAACTTTTATTTTGTGCTAGTTAATTTATTCGTTCACTTGTCAGGGTATCTGGGCTCGTCTTGAGTCGATTTGTAAAAAGTCCAAAAATTGGCTCCTTTTGATCCTTTTGAGTTTGGGTTCCTTTTCACCTAAACGAACTCGATTTTCTATTTTGTCAATTCCTTTGAGTCTGTAGTGTGTTTTTCACCTAGAAAGCACTCTTGGTTTGCTAGAACTGTACTTGGTATGCTCAATTTAGGCACTTCAGATAGTTCTTGTTTTATTGAGTTTTTTTGCAGGTTGCACATCGCCCCAGTGACTCTTGGGCCACCCCTGAGCCCAGGGCTTTGCCCAACTGAGGTCGCCCTAGCGGCCAAAATCGGTGCCTCAATAGCCAAAACCATCTATAAAAAAGAATCATCCCCTTCATTTTAAACCGGTTGGTTTCTTCAATCCATAGCTAGGAATTGGGAGATGATTTTTGAGTGTTTTGAGCTGAGGGTAGTGGTTGGGAGTTAAGTGTGTGGTAGTGTGAGTTCGTGGAGCAAGTTTTCTCGGCATTTCTCATTTTTCTACCAATTTGAGCATTTTAATTTAATATTTTCCTCTTTCGACTCCTTATCACCTTAAACTCAATTTTGGACCACGAGTCCTACAATCTGAGGCCTCCATGCTTGTATATTTAAATTAATTTTCTAGGATGTAGGGTCTGCTGGCCTGTTTTGGGGCCCGCTTGTCGACCCGGTTGCTAATTGCAATATGAGTCGCATTCTTCATGTTTGAATCCCTGAATTTGTATTTTTATAGTTTCGGTTTACTTTGGATGTGTTGGAGCTTTGATCCAATGGTGCATGTATTTTAAGGACTTTCATTGGCCCCAGGTAGGCTAGGTTTATTTATATGCATTATAGTGTGACCTATAATTTCGTGCACATGATATGGAAAGTGGTGTGGGTTGGGCTTTAGGTTGATCATTGTATTTTTAGCTGATATCCTTATTGGATTTTGGGGGCCCATGAAAGGGTATAGAGGGTGAAGGGCTGGATGCTCGGGTCTTGGCCTCACCGTGTGTGGGCCATAGACCTTGGGAACTACTTAGGTTGTCGCATGAAGAGTGTTCTGAGATGAGGTACTAGCTGGTGACCATCGGCCCATCCTAGACTCCGGTTACTTTCCATTTTCTTTATTATCAGTATTATTGCTATATTGTGTTAAGGCACCTGTATATTATTGTTTGGACTCTGAGTTTAGCACAAATAGGGTGATGACCCTATATTTAATTAGAGATGCGGACCCTGTGTTTGGAACTTATACGGCACAGACCCTATATTTAATTAAAAGCATGGTCCTCTGGGCTGTAGACCTTGAGTGTTGTACCGATGGGGCACAAACCCTATTTTTTATTAGAGGCATAGTCCTCTGTGGCACGGACCTGAGTTTTGCACAGTTTGGGAGAGGCTTCGAGATTGGCACTTATTGAGAGAATTGAGTTGGCACTACTAGATACTACACTATTTTACTTTTCTTCACCCCTGTGTATTGCCTTCGTATAGTTTGTGCTCACTGAGCTTAAGGGGGAAGTCACGGTGGGTTTGGTTATGTTTTTTATACTTACGGGTAGTATGGCACGCCAGGAAGGTTTTGTGTGTTTATTTTATGTTCCTTACTTAGTTATATCCTACCGTTCGATACTTTATTTGTAGTGGATACATATATATCATTATTGTTAAATGAGTCTTAGTTTAGTTGGAGTACAAGTACACTTCCATACTTCAGTTTTGCCTTTTCGAGAAATGGTCACTCCGAATCATGTTCACCATGTTTTATTCCTTGTAGATATGTACTTGGACTTTCGGTATCATATCTTTTTGTACATCTATTAATTTTACCGCTTTCCTACTATCGTTGACTTGTGTTACTTACACGCCTTTATTACTTGCATTTTATTTGGGCCTAGTCTCCTTACGATGCCTAGTGGGTACCTTGTTTGGTACTCATGCTGCACTTATGTACCATTTCTGTGGTGTAGATACCGGCAGGGGTTATCAGACACGCCGTGATCATGCGGAGTAGATACAGCTGACTACAGAGATTACAATGAGCTTTACCATCTGAGTCGATTGTGGTTTCCTTGAATTAGTCTTGTTTTATTCTATCTATTGTAGGCCCTGTATTGTATTACTTTTGTAGGAGTTACTTCGTATTACTATCTTTTGGAAACTCTATGTAGTAGCTCCATATGCCATTAGCACCAGGTTTAGGGATTTGGGTTGTGTGTGTATTTCTTCTTCTTGTATTGTTTTATCTTTCTACTTACTTCTTCAGCTTTGTTGGATGATTCGAGCATTTGTAGCCCACTGTGCATAGCTCTGGGATGTAGGGTTAGGCTTTTCCATAGGAGGGTTGAAGATGCCATCGTGACTTGAATTCTTGGTCATGACAGTCTACCTCCATATCAACCCCTAACACACAAGTCCATCTATAATAGGAACGGTACCTCCGACGTTGTCGAGAAATAAAATAGTATAATAGATTCTAAAATAAATAGACCACCATCAATACAGTAATACATTCTCAATGCATAAAAATCAAATAAATCAATGTATAAACACCAAGTCTACCGAATCTGTACAATCTTTTAGTGCCTCATTCAGTCCCAGCACATAAACCCAATTGTGATATGAAGGTACATACAACACTTCTGAGAAATGGGATTTTTGGAAGGATTCTAAAGAGGCAGGCTAAGGTACAGGAATTATCTTGTGAACCAATCCATCACGGTGAAGTATCTATCACTGGTCTATTCAAGTGCATGTCCTCCTTCTCGAATTAGGCCACGACAAATAGTTAGATCCTACTCCTGATATCACTAACTTGGAAAAGACTTCTTTATACCTGTATAAGTTCCAAACATACAAGTTTACCCATGACAGGAAGGATACATCCAATGTTGCTGAGAGGCAGGATTCTAGGTTCTGTAAGAATAGCCCAAAATAATCAATACACAAAATTACATAAATGTATTTCCTATCTTTTCAGAATCTCATCCGATTATGGCCTTTATCATTCATTAATCATATATAGGAATCATTTCATAAAAAATAAAATATTTGTGTTAGAATTTGGCACCCGATCCAATCGTACCATGTAGGAACGTGGCACCTAATGCAATCATAACATCATAGAAAGGTATGTTAATTACGTCAATCCTTGCTTTTATATCATAAATACTCTCATACTTTAGAAATTTTGATACATACCTTGGCCCTTGATTGCATGTCACTAATACTGTTATATCCGGACCACGACTTAAAACCTAAGAATAATTATAATACCATAATTAAAGAAGAGTGTGGAATAACGAAAGTAAATAAGATCACAAGCTTCCACTTAGGCAATCAATCAAATATAATACAAAATAATGGAAACAAGACCCACACACGGGTATAGTCATCAATTAATATCAATCAAGTTTATAAGACCCCATCCTATATCATAACTTTTATGAAATAACTCAACTCAATAAAGGATAAACAAATCAAGCCAATAACATCATTTAAGCCTTTTTTATGATAACCCTGAATGCTTGACTCTAATGTTCGGGTTAATGGTTAGCTCTTCACTTGTACGAACACCACCAACTATTCTCCATAAATTCTTATTGCAAATAATTAAAAATTAATAAACCTACGATAATTTTTAATAGATTCGAGCCTCTACTTGCCTTAAATAAAGAAATCAACTCAATCGGGTGCCTTTCCTTTCTGTCGAACCTTTCAATCTGCAAAGACTATTCAAATATGAAATATGTCACCCATAATGATATTTTCTAAAATGGGTCTAAAATCGCAAAAAAAATTATAAATAATTGAGGGTTAAGGGCAAATCTAGAATATTTTTTTTCAAAATTACATTTCCCATATTTTAAGGTCTTAAACATGGAATTTTATTAGAAATTGACCCTAAAAATCTAAAAATATTGTATCATGTTTTTTATAAATAATTCCCCAATTTTATACCTTGAAATCAATAATTTTGATGTTAAGATTACGAAATGATCAATGGGTAATCGAAGTGTCAATGATTTAAAAGTTAACCCAACAGTTTTGCCTAAGCAATTATCTTTAAAAATACCCCAGATCAATCTTTCTTTTTGTTTGTTTGTTGATATAATGAGTTTTCCATCGGCTCATAGGCAACCTCTCTTTTAGCTTACTTGTAGAAGAACTAAATTCTGGGTGATTCTTACATACTAGCTTACTGTGAATTTGCTAAGAGGTAACTTTCTACCCTTTTGTTTTAGAAGTTGAGCATTTGATTAGATTGTTTTTAGACTTTTTGGGATGTTCTTAGACTATATTTTATTTATTTTATATTTCCTTAGCTTGTGATGACTTTCATGTCTCGGGTGTTGTAATAGCCAATGATGGGTTCCATTTATTTTCCACCATTATTAGAATTGTTAGTTCACTTACATTAGTTTACATTGCACATAATGAGGTTCTTAATAAAATTAAATTTGTTGGTAATTTATGGTCTACTCACTTAGTTAACTTATAGTGGCGCTCACTTAGATAATTTATAGTAGGTGCTAATCACAATCATTTTGGGTCAAGAATGATACGTTATCAAAGCTTTAGGCTCACTGATCTCACCACCCATAGATAGGTCTAGTAGAGTCTTGCAAAAGGGTATAGGGATGACAATACCTTTTTATTAAATGCTACTAGATTTAGGAAATTTCTCCTTGCTTTTCCTTTTTAGACTTAATTTTAACCCAATTGGCATATGGTGATTCCAATTTGTATCTAACAATTCACTCTTTTTTAGCAGATGATCAGGAATAGAGCTACGAAAGTAGCAGAAGCAGTGGTGACAAAAGTTGTCGAGCCTATACCTAAGCTAGTTGTTGGCTTGTAATTTGAGGTAGAGGGGTGGTAGAGGCCATGGAAGAGGACATGGTAGGAAATACACCAAGAGCAGAGGCTAAGCTGCTTGGTTGGTTAGAGAAGAGGAGGAGGATCAATTATAGATTGATGATAGGGTAGAGATATATGGCTAAGGTAGATGTCAGGGTGAATGAAAGAGGTTAGGAACAACCTTATATGCTGATGCTAGAGATCATTAATGTTCGTATCACTTATCTTGGTGGAATTTTCGATCTGATCTTAAAGGTACTAGTGTATTAGGACAACAACTCCTACTATAGGGTTGCACCATACAATAATTATAGCACTTGCATTGATTCTACTTCTAAGGTGGATCCATTTCCTAGATTTCTCTAAAACCCAAAATTTCTAACTAAGAATTAAACCATTATACATACCTCGTTAGACTTGAACCCAATGAGTTATTCCTTAAACCTAGGTGTTAATGTTATTTTCCAAGAGTATGAAGAGTGTTGGAGGTCCATCAAGGTATTAAGGAACCCCTAACACAAAGTTCTATCTAAAGCTTCTTTACCAGCTTAGTTTTCATATAGGTTTAGTAAAGAGTTATCTTCAAGCGATCATAACTCCTAAAATATGAGGAGTTATGTAACCCATAACCTATTAAATTAAGTAATCTGAGTCTAGTTTCTGATGCAACAAATTGTGCATCAATACTAATCCTAAATAAAATATTATGCAGATTTATCAGGAAACTATTAAGAGTGGCACATTAATTGGTGCAAGCCACCAACATCAAAACTTTAGAGCCCTAAAAATGTGGAAATTGGTATACTAAGAGATGTGGTGCACCAAACCTATTCCAAGACGTAAAATCCTTCTAACTTCATCAAACTAAGTATATTTCTATCACTTTCTTTAATTAGAACCAGTCCGACTCTCCTTAAAGAAACCCCACATTATATTCCTTAAAAATTTATCAATTAAAAGCCACTCATTTCTACCTCAAACCCCCACTTTCAAGTCTTAAAAGTAAAATCAAGATAAGGGTTATTTCTCAGATTCCACCTCCTAAAGAACATCAAGATTTATTGCATCTTCTTTAAAAATTCTTCTCATATAAGGTTTTCCCATAAATTTAACTGATAAGTTCTTCATAAAATGATAAGTAGACCAACCCCCTTTGAAAAACTATTTTCATACATATGAACTTCTTACCCTTATGTATGTCTATGTATTTCAAGAATAAAGGTAGGGTTGTAGAGTACATATATAATTTATGGGGGAAGATTGAAATTGGGATAACTCTTTTATGAAAATTATTATTGAACTCTATCTTTTAAATTACTCATGTATTAAGCTATTTAATATTCCTCTATATTAAAATATATAAGGGATTTATATAACCAATTTTATATTCATCCATATTGAACGACATTTTTTCTAGTTAAATGTTATAACTACGTGATGAGTTCTTACAATAATAAATATTTTGCAAAGCTATGTTGGATAAACCCATACTATACTATAGCATATGTGACTTGAAGATGTGAAATTCCTAATTATAAAAAGGATTTAATAAGTGATTTTAATTGATTTTCATTGTTCTTCTTATGGGTGATTTTGACATGAAAGGGATTAAAGAATAAATGAAAAATCTTATGGTTTTACGTATTATGGAATTAATGTCTTTCAAGTATTAGTGTGACGATACCAACATGATATGTGCCCTTAACAAAAGATATAATATTTTCTAATGATTTGTAATGATTTAAAATGGCAAAAATATGGGCTTAAAGAGAATGATATAGTTAACAAAGAAGGTGAGAATCTATATGGATCAACACCTAAAACTTGTGTGTCACTGACAAGGATAGTCCAATTCTTAATTAGAAGACTTGGGAATATATGATATCATTAATGTTTATCTCGGTCCATGGGTAAAACATGGACTGTGTGGATTAGACTCTGCATAGGTCGTGGTCTATGACAGATGTCGCTGATACCAGGTAATAAAGTGTTTGGTAATTTTCTTGATTTTCTTTCTTTTTCGACATTTAATTATATTTGGTAGTTTCCCCAAGTAATTTATGACTTGTTGGGATTGGTAGATTGGTTTTGTGGAAGCTCAGTTGCCTATTATCATAGTTTCCCTGTTCTGTAGTTTTAGTTATGGAATGTGCAACTTGAGAGTAAATTCACTCAAAAATTAGATTCCTATGATTCCAGGAGCTCTGGAATGATGACTTTGATCAAGAGGGACATTTAATTTTATGTACCAAGGTTTTCATTTTGAGTTTGAGCATCTTTGTGGAAATTAAATAAATTAAGAGTTGAAAATATTACAGGATTTAGTGTGTGGTGATCGGAGTGTCAAAATGGGATCTTGATGCTTCTATTAGCTTTGAAATGGTTATTTTTGGCTTGTAAGGTTGTTGGTTTGCTTCCCGGGGTGTACGGTTGTTGTCTTGGGTGCCTTGGTGGCTTAGTTGAAAGTTGACTCTTTTTAATCTATTAGGTTTGGGGTTTCTTCTAAATCAAACAACCTCTATTAGTTGTTTGATCAATTCTCTTGATTGTAGAATATGTTTTTTATGCAAGATGCATGTATGGTTTATTGTTGTTGGACTCTGTTTCATTTGAGTTATTGTTGGAAAATTTAATTATTGTAGAAAAAATCTATAGATACAGTTGTTCAACTTGATCAAGATAATCTGCTCTTGTTCCTTTAAGTGTTGTTGCTATGTGAAGCATCACGATTGTCCTAGAATGGGATTTTTGCTACTTCTGTGCAATCATGTTGGGAGCATCGCGATTGCATTAGTTAGTGTTTGGGTCCTGGGACGCGATCACTCTTGGGCGATGTAATCGTGCTATACGTCGACCAAGTCCAAAACAGGTGACCTTGAAATTTAAGTCATTTACCTCATTTCCTTCATTATTTCTTGGTTCAAAAATCTCCATTTTCACTTATAAGCTTCGGGTTTTCTGTAGGGATTTTGTGTGGAAGACTCCTAGTCTTTCTCCTCGTTTCATAGTCACTTTCCCTTTTCTCTTCCCATCAAACTTGATCTTAAGATTTAATTGTTGTTTTGTTCCTTCTGTATGAGGATTGAGTGGATTTTCCTGATCTCTTTCATAGTGGGATACTGTAAGGTTAGTGGTCACTGTGGGTTGTTTTTCCATCAATTTTCTGAGTTCTTAGACTTCTCGATTCTCCATCATTGATTTTGAAATATTTTTTCCTTTTTAGCATAATATTTATTTGCCAATTGAGGACTTTACAGTGGTCCAATTAATCTCAAATTCATACCATAAATTCCTTGAGCTGAGGCCTTTATGTCGTAATTATATTTTATTTTTTTGGGACGTAGGCTCTTGGGTCCCTTTTTATACCTGATTTTTAACTCGGTTTGTGTGGTGAAATATGGGTTTTTAAATTCCCCTTATGACCCGTTGATCATGGTTTTGCTAGTTTTGTGTTGTTTTGATTGATTCTGAGGCTATTCAAGTTGTGTGCAACTTGTGGGAGCTTTTCATCGGTGTTAAGGTAGGCTAAGTGTTTCCTACTCTTTCGGCTGCACATACATTGAATGCTAGTTGGGTTCCATCCAGGTGGTGGCCTGGATATGTAGGCGGTATGCATTTCTTTCTATTTTCTATGCTCGTTTACCCATTTCCGGGGCCTATATGGGGCAGCAGTTGCATGTAGGCTACTACCTTCCAGGGGATGATGTGTGGATGTATTGTTAGAGTTGGGATAGTGCTAGTTGTTTTGGTGAGATGTGTACCTAGCTGGTGGCTTTAGGACTTTCCTAAACTTCTAGGGCGCCTTCTATTTTCGTGATTGTATTTGTGTGCATGCATACCATGGTGAGGTTGAGCGGGTAGGGCCAGTAGTGTGATTTACTATTCGGGGAGGGGTAAAGGCTATAATAGAAGGGATTTTCTAAAGTAAATCTAAAAATGGGGTTTTATAACTTATTTTCCGGCGACCACGAGATGGTATGGTCTATCTTCATAAATATAAAACTGGAACTTGGTTTTCACAAACTATGACTACCATAGGGTAGCTATCTAGTTTTGGTGGAGTCTTCCAATTTATGTTTTGGATGTGGAACCTCTTGGTAGTGGTGGGGCCTGAGTGTGGATCTATAGTGGGCGCTCCCGACTGGATAATTTTACAAACTTAGATGTGTGGAGGCGGGAACTCAGGAGCGATGTCCCACGAATGTCGAGGGGGGCCTCTGGGGCAATAGCTCCCCCAAGAGGCTGGGATTCCTTGTATTGGTTTTAGAGTGGGAGCTCTAGGCCGGTGGGCCCTAGTGTTGTGGTTGGGGGGTATAACCCCCAGGGCTGCTAGTTCATGTGTGTTAGCTCATTTCTACCCCCTTACATCATCCTCTAATTTGTTTTTTATGCCTGGTGGGCTAACGGGGAAGTTAACATTTGGTTTTGTATCCCTGTTTGTGCCTACTAGCAAGATAGGGCATTAGGTATGTTTTGTATGTTTTTATTTCTGTATGAATCTAGTTGTGGGATAGGGAACTACTCCAATTTTATCTGTTATTTCCTCTTCCTTTGCTCTTCCTTTGAACATATGTTCCTTTTCTACCCTTTTTACCCATTTTTATTGTCGATTTAGTTGAGATGGATACTAGGTACATTTCTAAGGGTTTTGACTTTATCTAGGGGTACTAGTTACACCTCAGCATTGTCGAGTACTTAGACATGTGTTAATTCCTTCTAATTAATTTCCTTGTTTTTATGCCTTACTTTCTTTACTCTTTTACTTGGTTTTTTATGACATGTTTTACTTACTCACCGTATCTTACCAGTGTTTGATTTAGACCGGTAGGCTGATGATGCCTACTAGGTACCTTGTGCTGTTGGGACTCATGAGATACTTTTGTACCATTTTTATGGTACAAATGCTAGCCCAAGCTATCGCAGGAGATGAGATCGTGCGGAGTAGAGGTACTAATATACTTCGTAGATCATTGTGAGCCTCTAGCATCCAAGCTAAGACTGTTCTCAATCTATGTATCTATCTATCTATCTAGATATA
>JBDJHY010069645.1:0-13848 GCA_039654485.1 Withania somnifera
TATTATTAATAACTCTTATATATTCGTACTAATTTTAAATTTAATCTATATAAATAAATATTTTGCATTAATTAAATGTGTTTAATTTTATCTTTTATAAAATGAAATCATTATTCAAAACGACTTGGATCGGGTACTGTTCACGTGGGTTTAGGCCGATTCGGAGCAAGCATTTTGGACCGGATTGGACCGACACATTTTGACCCAACCCAGAATAGACCCAACCTAGACCGGACCGGAGCCCAGTTAATCCAATAACCAACTGGTCCAGACGGAACTGGACAGTCCGGGTTAACACCCCTATTGAATACGCAAACCTATATTTTATTAATGATCTTATAAATAAGAGTTTTTTTAATTAATGTTAAACTAAGTCTTATATTTTAAAGATATAGTTTTTTAATCAAACTTTACATTTAAAATAAATTTTGGGATAGTTTCATAAATTTTTGGGTGACATAATATAGTTTTGAAAAGTTAATTAACACCCCTAATTTAGAAAGAAAAGAATTTCAAAACTACGCCGTTTTAAGAATTTTTTTCCGATTACATAACAAAAAAATGACATTGTATATGCCTTTTCGCATTTTATTTTTTTTAAATTTTTATTTTAATTTTTTAAAACATATCAAAATGACGTCGTATTAATAGATAAAAAATAATTAAATAATCTCAAAACAACGTTGTTCTGTTACAACCAAGATAAATTCAGTCACTAAAATCCCTGACCAAATTACCTAATTTGGCGGGATTTTCTCCCTCCAAATCATTTGGTGACCAAATACATGAGTCACTAACATATCATAAAACAGTAACTAAATAAATTTGGTCACTAAATGGATGAATAGTTTTATTTAGTGACCAAGATAAATTGGGTCACTAAAATAACTGACCAAATTGCTGAATTTGGCGGAATTGTTTCCCCCAAATCATTTATTGACTAAATATACGAGTTACTAATATATCATAAACCAGTGAATAAATATGATTGGTACCAATGAACGAATAATTGTATTTAGTGACCAATGTAAATTCGCTCACTAAAATAAATGACCAAACTGGTCAATTTGGTGAGATTTTTTTCCCTCCAAATCGTTTAGTGACCTATTTAGTGACTAATTTTTAGTCACTAAATTAGAATATTTAGTGACGACTTTGTTTTTTGTCACTAAATTTAGCACGTTGACCAAAAAATAGTGACCTCATTTTGTTGGTCACCAAAGACACTCTTTAGTCACCAACATTAATATGATCACTAAATTTTTTTTCACTGAAGGTCATTTTTCTTGTAGTGAAAATATCTTAAAATAATTTGAATCCTCTTGTAGCTGAAAAATGTAATGAGCTTTCCGATCATCTTTGTATTTACGTGTTTTCATGCATCTTATAGCTTATCTCTATGGCCCCTAAGTCATTTATTGACTTACTGGAACCAATTGTTCGGTTCTCGAGTCATTTATTTGGTTGATTTATTTGTTTCCCTGTTTTAGAGCTGTAACTATTGAAATCATCGACTTTATTCATCATTCTATAAAAATAAACTCAGAATCGAATTCTTACAGTTCTATTGGTACCGAAATATGGATTTTAGTTCGGACTCTTCGTTCATTTACAGAGGCCTTGGTTTTGATTTTACGTGACTTTGTGTATTTTAGGTAATTTGGAGTTCATAAGTTTGACTTTGATTGACTTTTCATGATCAGAGCCTCAGATTGAAAATCCAACTACACCCTAGCTCTAGAATGTCGAGTTTGGGTTAAGAGAGCAATTTATTCAGGCTTCGGACCAACCGGGCTCATTCGTGTACTAAGGTAAAATGTTATTGTTTTTGTCCTAGAGTTGACTTTAGTCTACATATCATTGAAATGATTTCGTATCGGAACTTTTCTTCACCATTGAGTCCAAAATGTTGTTTCCATATATGTAAAATTTTTGGTTTATGTTCGTTGATTTCGAATGCATTTGGAGTATTATTTTGGAAGATAAATTGTGATTGAGTTATGCTGAGGCACTTCCAGCTCCTTCTTCACGATCGTGACTGCAGTCGATGTGATCACGATGAGCAATTTCTTAACTCTTTGTGATTGCGACCCCAAGTGACGCGATCATGTGTCTAAGCTTCCCATCCCTTCGCAATCACGATGTTTCATACAAGTAATCATTCTGCCCTTTTAGTATCAACTCTGTCATTCCAAGCCTGGACCACATGATTATGTAGAGCATTTTCTTTCCAGGTAAAAATACCAGGAAATTATGAAATTCAACTCTTATTTCTTCAATCACACTTCCAAATACTCAAAATACTCTATTGAAAGTTCTTGGGTACTTGCATGCGATGGTGGGTGACGTCAAAAAAATATTTCTTTCGTTTATTCTTCAATTATTGGTAATTTCCCCTCACATTTCTCAAAATTTCATCCTAAAATTCCAAATTTTAAAATTTGGTTCTTCAATTTACTTCATCAATTTTAGCTCATCTCTCGCTCGTGTTAGCTCCAAATTTTAGATCTGAATTCCCTATGATGTGGGAACATTTTGATACTGTAATGACTCTTATTGTCATTTTTGCTTTTTTTATTTTCTTGTATCTTAGAGATTTTCTGTAGCGGTGCTAAGTCATTTGAGACTTACTGAAACTTGTGGCTCAGTTCCTTGGTCGTTCTTTTGGCCATTATGTCTGTTTCCTTCTTTTAGAGCCTTTTAAAAATCATTGATTTTAGTCAAAATTCTATGAAAACAAACTCAGAATCGAATTTCAGCAGTTCCATTAGCTCTAAAATGTGGATTTTGATCTAGAAGGACCTTTGGTTCGGATAAAGAAGCTTTGGTTTTGAATTTATGTGATTTTGCGTGTTTTGTGTGCTTTATAGTTCATAAGTGGAGTTTGGTGGTCATTTTATGACCGAAGCCTCAGATTAAAAATTTGAATGAGTAATCAGCTCCGGCATGTCAAGTTTAGGTTAGGTGAGTTGTCGGGCTTCGAGCCAACCAAGCTCATTTCGAGTACTCGTTGGAAAGTTAGTTATCTTGGCAAAGTGTTGACTTTGGTCAACATGTCATTGGAATAACCTCATATCAGAATTTCATCTACGTTGTTGAGTCTGGAATGTCTTTCTATGCAGGTAGCATATTTGGTTTTTTCTCATCGGGTTTCGAACGCATTCCGAGAAATTTTGTGAAGTTTATTTTTAGCTGATTTTCTAGTTTTTAGCTATTTTCGGTGCCCAGTTAACTCCTCCTATGCGATCACGATGTTATTTCACCCAATCTCGATAAAAAGCTTCTTTTTAGTCTTCACAATTATGTGTGTCATTAACACGAATGTGTCCATGCGATGTGCAAATTTTTTGTTCCTCGCGATTGAGAGCTTGAGCTACAAGATTGCGTAAGCCACTGGTATAAATACCAAGAAATTCTGATTTTTAGCATTTGTTCTCTATTTTTCTATCCTCAGGTACTCTAAAACCTCGATTAAAATTCTTGGTTCTTTGCATGTGACATTGGGTGATGTTGGAAACTATATTTGTTTGATTATCCATCAATTATAAGTTTCCCTTTTAATTTCTTTAAATTTCATTGAAATTTTTCCAAATTCTCAAAGTTGGTTCTTCATTGTAATTCATTGTTTATATCTTATTTCTCGCTCCAAATTCTCAAAGTTGGTTCTTCATTGTAATTCATTGTTTATATCTTATTTCTCGCTCATCTTATCTCTAATTTTTAGGTATGAATTCCATATGATGTTGAGAACATTTTGGTAGCCTTTGTTTGAGTTACAGTTCACAGGCCAGTAAGCTCATTTTGGTCCCTATTTTGACCTCAACTATTTTTATAGCTTTATGGGTGTCATTCGATTGGTATGAATGTGTATATTTACTATTTTATAAGTTTCGTGATTGCTCAAGATCATTCGTGCATTTTTGGAGATGTTGCGGTTGTCCGACCATTTTCTACTCAATATTTGCGATCTTATCTTCGGAGGGCAGGTAGGATATGGATTACCGATCTTATAATTGGCTTATATGGGAAACAATTGTAGTAGTTACCATCCTTAGGTTGGGATTTTCTATGTTGGTACCCATGACCTTGTCCTCTTCTTTAGCCTGCTTCTTGGTTACGTATTGGTGTTGCATTTGCAATTATAGTTACCTATTCAGTGGTCTTTATTGATTCTAGAACATATATAATGGGTTATTGGGAATGTACATGAGTCCCAAATATTGACTAGTTGGTTCTAAATGTTGTAGTATTCGCGCCTGAGCAGGGCCAACATGACTTGTTATGATATTGTCATGATTGAGCATATCATCATCATGAAACTGGTTTTTAGGCATTGAATTCTATTGTTTTATGGTCAAGAGTCAAACATCACTGATTTGGAGACCTTACATGGCCTTGCAGAACCCATTTTCAATATTATAAGATAATACTAAGTATTTTGAGATGTTTTACCAGTTTTAATGATTAAAAAGGCTACGTAAAAAGTGTACCATAGTTTGAGTTATTTCTAGACTTGGTTGCGGCCATGTGCTAGATGTTGATTTTATTTTGGAATTTTTCCCGGTTATGGCTGGGCACGTTCATTGATATTTGATTCTTAGATAGACCGGATCTAGGTTTGAGTACAATTTACGTTTATAAGTTTAGTTTACTGTATGAGTTGAGTTGTATGCAGTTGCGGCCTCTATGGACCTTTCCAATCTAGGGCTGCATGCAACCAAAGAAGGGGTATATAATGGAGTAAAGATTTACAGTTTGCAGCCTTCCATGAGTCCTACCTTACCGGGCTTGCGGGTTTGGGGTAGAAGCGTACAAATTTATTTACTATCATTTCATCATATTATCATGCATATTGCATTCTTGAGTGATGTTTGTTATTTGTACTCTCCGATAGGATAAGGTGACGAGTGGTTTTTCTTTCATCCTTATTTGTGTTTCTTATTCATATGAGATGTTTTTAGGCTATATCTTTATTATTTCGATTATGGCATATTGTTACTGATTGGTTAGATCTTGCGAACTCCTGTTCATGTTCATTAATTATTGTACATGTCATAGATACTCCTTTTTTCTATCTCATTATTTGAGGTTACCGGTAAACCGTTTTTTTCGTATTTACTACATATATTAATAGCTGAGCATGGATTTAGGTACGCTCTATCTTTTGTTTGTTCTTATCGTAGCTAGTTATCTAGGATATTTACATGTATTTAACTTGTTAGCTAGTATCTCCGTTTTCTCTACTTTTTTGAATTTCATGACTTGCATTCTTTATCTGTCCATTTACTGCTTTTATTTATTATATGAGCCCATTTGGCCGATGAAACCTACTAGGTACTCACTATTTTGGTACTCAGACTATACTTCTGCATTTTTTGGTGAAGACCCTAGTATAAGTGGTCCACATTGATTCGAGATTCGGGATAATATTCTATTGCTAAGGTAGATGATTCCTTCTGGCGTCTGGAGCTTATATTTAACCTTTCCCTTATATCTCTTTATGTATTTTCTTTCGGGACATACATTTTATTTTCCCTTTCACACATTGTACTCTTGTATAGTGGCTTTTGTACTGGCTATTAGATTTTGGAGTTGTTCTTTGATTTTTTTTTTTAGACTTTTGCTTATCCCTGTCCCCTGGTATTGTGTCATATCTTCCATTTTTAGTTTATTATTTATGTTTTACATGCTTATTGGGGCTTCTCCTACGGTGGGATGTAGGTTTCCTCATGACCTAAGAAATTGGGTCATGAAAATTGGTATCAGAGCCCTGAGTTCAGTTATATCCTTGATACATGAGTAGGTGTCAAGTAGATTCCTGTGGATGGGGTGAAGAGACGTCCATATCTTATATTCAGAGTGTTACAAGAACATATCTAGGAATTCATTCTCTTTTCACTTCTATGTCAAGCGTGTATCATAGTTGGCATCTTGAAATATTATTTGTTCTTATTTATACTACCACAAATGGCACGTACACGATCTTCGACAGTGGTAGGAGATGATGCACCTGTTGCACCACTATCTAGAGGAGGTGGTAGTGGTTGAGTTCGAGGGAGTTCTAGAGTAGTAGCACCTAATAGATTTGTGTCACCCATCAAAGTTGTAGATATCAAGCCTGAGATTGTACCGTGTCAACAACCACCGGAGGTGCATGGATTTGCTTTATTTTCTCCTACTCCTTTGTCAGTTCCATATTTGACTCCAGAGATGAGAAGATTTTTGTTACAGTTGTTATGTATGTCGGGCTATCCTACAGGCAGCACTCATACTTTAGCCCCAACTTTTTTCATTCTAGGTGTGTCACCCGTACCGAGTACTTATGGTTTGGGGGTGCCTGCCTCCGTCACCTAGTCCTTTTGGTTTGGGTGTTCTTCCATTGATTTCGGCATTCTAGTTCAAGTTCCTCCAACACCAGTTTATCCATCTTTAGCACTAGAAGTGCCTGTACTATTTATGGTTCTGCATGTTCCCTCTTATCTGTCTATGTCTGACTTAGATCACAAGCACTGGGCCTATTTTTGAGGTTGGTCCTTTGAGATTTACTTGTATGCCGAAAGAGCACCCAAGAGGTTTCTATGCAATATGTCAGGAGGGGTTACATAACCTCATCCTGTTGGAGACCTATAGTGTTGATTTCAAAGTGCATTAGATGGGTGGCCTTGCCAAGCAGTCATGGAGGTCTTATTTTTCTATTAGGTCAGCTGATTCCACCCTTATTACTTGGAGTTCCTTCCTTGATGCATTTTTTAGAGGTATATTGCTCGCACTAAGAAGGCCATATGATAGAGGAGTTTCTTAGACTTGAGAAGGGTTATTTGTCAATTATTGAGTATGAGTTCCCTATGATATGGGAAACATTTTGGTACCCTTTTTTTGAAGTTTCAGGTTCAGTCATAGGCCAAAAATAGGTTTTAACATTATAAAATAGAAGTAACAGCCAAAAACTAGTAAACTGGTATAGTGAGTCACTAAGACAAAATACAGAGAGAATACAATAATTTCAAAGTATAAATACAACTATCTAATGAAATATAAATGAAAACTCTTAAATATAATGAATAGATAATTCTATGCTTCGATCACCAAGAACTCTCAGCTACCTCAAAGCTCATAAACTGCGTCTGAAATCATAATCAATGTCAAAATCTTATACTAGGATCTACACAAAAAGATGCAGAAGTATAGTATGAGTACAAAGATAAAGCAATTGGTTAACTAGTAGGCATTTTTGGCTGACTGGCCCATTTAAGAAAAAAAAGTAATAAATAGCAGATAATGAGGGAAGTAAGTCACAGAGATCAAGAATATATACAAACGGACATGCAAGACTAGCTACAAATAAAGTAGAAACACAAAAGATACCAGTACAAGAGCTAGCTAACAACAAAAGTAGGAGGACCCAAATAAACAGGTAAAAAGATACCTAAATAGTAAGGAAATTAGAAGGGCAATGTACCTGTAACCTCAAAAGATAGACGAGGGGACATATATAATCAAATGAAAACCCACACATGAAAAGAGATCACTAGGTAAGGCCAGTCCAGAATAAATACCAAATGACCACTATAAGAAAAAGAAAAAAACAATAACAAGTAATAATTACAAATAAAACCTTACCGAGTCCCATAAGCAAGAAAGGTACAATCAAGTCAAGCTCACCATTAGACCCCCAAAAAACCAGAAGGTACATCCAAGAAAACAAGGATGAAAAGTAACACAGACATGATGCAATGATACGAAGTGTCTCATTAATACTGTATGCATCCATTTACAACTTTGTGACTCACAAAGGTGGGACCTATGGCAGTGCTTGACAGATACCCTTCTGTCGGCTATAGCCTAGATTGGCAGGGCTCATAGATGCCTTCACTGCATACTATCTCATAATTAAAATCTCATAACTTTAATGTATCATAATCAGAAGTATCTTAGAGGTCTGAATGCAAGTGCCGGACCATTACCGAGTCTAAAATCAATCAAAAATCTCAATATCCATGTCCGACCCTCATCGGTTATAAATCAAGTAATGGCTAACACTTAGTGTCCGACATCACACCGAAGCTATAAGTACTAGTAAGGTCATTATACCTAATTCCAGATTTTAAGTCCTGGAAATAAACAAGTGAAATACATACCGTGTGCCTGATACAAAAGCGGGTCTAAACAAATTAAGAAAATCAATTATCAAAATTTATTATCAAGATCCTTCTTTATAAACCAATTTCATGATGATATTAGCCAGTAGTATCAAAATCTCTGTGATCAATTTTAATTTATTACACACTCATAGTGGCTTTAATCATCATATACAAAAATGGGCCTTCAAGGCATACAATGTTTCAAACCAACGATACTAGTCCCTCAACCATAAAATAGTAGAAACCATTGCATAAAAATCCATGTTTCAAGATGTTGACATACACAACCACAACCAATAGACCACACATAGTCTTGTCGTCCCTACACAGGCTCAAATAATCATTACAACACATAATAATCAGTCATCGGTGTTTGGGACTCTCATAAATTCCCAATAATTTTACCATCTATATTACAGAGTTAATAAAGACCACTCAAAGTCGCAGAGAAATTTACAATCATAATACAATATAAAAAAAAGTCTAGAACTGGTCTAATGAAGCAAATAGGATCAAGGGTACCAATCCTATAATTTCCAACATAAGGATGTTAATTAGTACTATTATTAAAAATATAAAATCAATCTCAAATAAATAATTCATAGCCTACCTGACGAACGAACTAAAAACTCACAATATCGAGAAAAAGGCTCAAACATCTCCAAAAAATGTTCTAATGATCTCAAAATAAACAAACTGATAAGCTACGCATTATTAAGAGTCAAACAATACCCATAAAGCCATGATTTTTCCAGGTAAAAATCAGAATCAAAACGAGCGTATGTGCACGGTAACCCAAGATTCTGAACAAAAGGTATCAAAATGTTTCTCACATCGGAAGAACACATACCCTAAATTTGGAGTTAAGACGTACAAGGAATGATCTAAAATCTATGAACTAAAGTGAATAAAGACTTGGTATAAATTTAGAAAATTTGGATGAATTTAAAAGAAATTAGAGTGACTACTTATCAATAATTGAAGAAAAGTTAATAAATATAGTTTACAACGTTCCCAAAGGTCACAAAAAAAAAAACCAAGGTCCAATAATGGAGAAAATATGAGTTTGAAGGTGAAGAAAAATGGATAAATTTTTAGGGTTTTGGTTTTAAATAGCTGGAAGGAAGTGTTCTTCTCAATCACGTAACTTGGGGTCGCGATTGTGAATTTTGAATGGAAAACACATCGTGATTGCATGAAATTCATGTCGCGATCGCGAATATCAATAGGGTTCAGGGACGCGATCGCATGTTTTCCACTCGTGATCATAAAGAAGGACTTGGCAGAATATCATGATAACGTGAAGAAGCACTGTGATCGTGAGGAACAAATCTATGGTGCACAAATAGTAGATTCAGCCAAAAACATTAAATGTAAAGGATGCTAAAAATGCGTTCGGAAGCCGATGAATACAAAATAAATGTTTAAAATGCATGGAAATGACATTTCAGACTCAATGGTTAAGACAAAATTTCAATTTGATATTATTTTTGACAAATGTTGACTAAAGTCAACCCTCAATCTAAATTTTTATAATTTCAATCGAGTACTCAAAATGATTCCGGTATGGAACTCGAACAAACACCACATGTAATACAAACTCAACATTCTGGAGCTTATACCACAATTGTATTTTTAATTCGAGGATCTGATCACCCGAATTTCACTGAAGTCAAACATTGAACTCTAAAATTCAATAAACACGCAAAATAAGATAACTCATAAAATGGCTTTTGAACGCAAATCAAGAGTTCGTCTAAATCAAAATCTACATTCCAAAACTAACAAGATTGTTGAAATTTAATTTTGAGTTTGTTTTCAAGCGATGTCCGAATTCAACGATTTCAAAAAGCTAAGGCTCTAAATACAGAAACATTTATAACAACCAAACGGACGACCCAGGAATCAAACAACGGTCCTGGTAGGTCATAATTGACTTAGAAACACTATAGAAATTCTCTAAGATGTAAGAAAAATTTGAAATCACAAAAATGACTAAAAGGGTCATTATAACATCCACTACTAAAGCATTTTTCATCCCTAAAAGTCATAGAAGGGGAGGAGAAAAGGCATCAAACTCCAAAATATGATGATACTGATCACACATAACCTACTCAATCACTCAACGACCCTCATGAATAGGGGATAGAACTAAGGAACCTCAAATGCATGACATTTGTAAATCTCCAAATTCTCAAATATCACTATACTTGGATTATCACAAGCCCTCACATAATACTAAAACCACCACCGAAGATGAACAACCCTTTTTGAAATACCCCACACTCAACTCAAAAAAATACCACGGTGTCGATTAAATAAGACACTAGAATAGATGCCCAATAGAAGTCATAGAATAGGAACTAATACCTATGCCACATTAATAAATTGTGAATTCAAAAATTACTTAACAAACCTACTATTCTCGGGCTAGACTCAAAACCATCACACAATTCGGTAGAAGACACAAATGCTTATAGTAACCTATCTCGAATGATACAACTTGAATATTCCAATGATATATGTTACCTTAAACAAGTACTAGCAATATTATAACTTAGACACAAATCCTTCAAAAATTCAACCTCGACTTATAACATTTCCTCAGAACTGCTAGACGGTTCCAAATACCCATGCCTACTTAAATAGGAACTGAAACAACATATGTATGAATCATCTTTCGAAGATAACCTGGACAACACACCCGGTATAAGAGGAAATTAACCTAGTAGGACTGAATAAACTAGCACAATTTGTCAGGAACAACCAAAAGTAGCAAACCATCAATTAGTTAGTGGATAAACAAAAGCATCAAATCCTCAAAAATCATTAGACACCTACTACACAAGCTGAAATGATTCGCCTCAACTAAGAAGATCAGTTGTAGACCTCAATAGACCTCAACTAAACCCTAATATAGATGAATATGTAGGATAAAGTCCTTGTACAATATTGACTAACAAATAACCACTCTCGGAATTAGATATAACCCTCTAACCCTTCAAATACAATCTGAACCCATAGAGTATAAAGTGTTGTGCTAGTATAATTTCCAAGTACCACTTCAGACTCGACCATAGACTGAGCTGAAAAGGAAGGCATAATTAGATTGAATCATTAAATAACCTATCTAAATCAAACCTCAAAATCAAATATGGTAAGTTATCTTTGAAGGACTCGGCAACTGAGATCTAAGATATTTATCTATGAATCCTTATATCTCATACCCAAACACTGATTATTTTCTACCAAAATTTGCATAATGACATGACTGAAACCCAAAGTGTGCAAGAATCACCTGAAAACCTAACACAATGAATGAACCAATATAAAGGCAAAAGACTAAATATCCAAAGTCACGAATCATCCAGAACTGAAGGAAAAGTAGACACCGATTTGATTCACTACCCCTGAATGACAACCTCCTAATGAGTGGCCAAAATACAACTCATTGATCCTAATTTTATTACAAGAATGCTTGTCTTCTTAATCATTTTATTAAATTCTGATGTAAACTTGGTTGATTTTTATTTCAAAGCAAACACTTTTGGAAAAAAAGTGTGAACATGGCAGACAAAGATTTCCCACCATTATCAAAGATGGTAGACTGCTGTCTTGATCTATCACCGACATGCATAATAGAAATGTATAGAAATTCTACTTGAAGAGACGATGATCCTTTCTTCCAGATGACGAACCACCTTCCATCACAATGGTCATTACCATCCCACCTGGCGGTACCTTCATCCAAAAAAAACTACCACCTTCATATATTAGAAAGTTTGTCCAAGAAAGCGGTTGATGAATGACACGACAGACTGTCATCCTAGATGACAGTGGGCTACTTAAGCCGCCGTTACGGGATTTTTAGCTGAAAAGTGTACATTTTTGGAGTGTATATAAATAGAAATTTTGAACATATTCAGGATATCAAGACATTTACACAGATTTTGAGAGTGAGAGAAGAAAACCATAAGAAACTTTTGGTTTTGATCTTAGATTCATGTTTTCCATTGAATAGATTTATATTTGTTTGAAGGATTTTGAATTGTTAATTTTCAAGGATGGCTGGCTACGAACCTTTAAATGTTATAATATTTTTTCCTTTGTCTATGCTTGGCTAATTCTCTTTCTTGGGGTGTGAATGATGATGGGTGTTAATTAATAACTATGAGTATTGGGATTTTAGCTGCTTATTATGATTTCGATTATGGGTCTATTGGAAATTTCATTTTTTAATGTGAATTTGAGGTTGCAAACTTGAATTGATTTTTATCCAAGGCTAGTTACCATGAGAGTGAGACTAACTATTGAGATTTTTTAAATAGCATCAATTTGGGGTCAAACCCCATCTAATTAATAGGCTTAAAGATAATTATTAAGTAATGGAGTAATGGATTGGCTTGTAAATTGTGTTCATCTTGTTGAGAGAATAGAATGAACACCAAGGGTGTTAGAATAGAGATATTTTAAGTGTCTACCTAGTGGCCTAGCTTATCCAAGTCGTTATACAAAATTTATGCAAAGTGACAAACACCCACGTTGGAAATTAACTACATCAATACACACCTCCAAGCCTGCTTAACACTGTTGAATTAATTTAATTACGTATTTTGTCGATAATACTTTTGTGATCCGACGACTTCCCAAATTCATAGATATAGAATCCCCATAATTTATTTCCCTTTTTTATCAAAGTTAATTAACACTCAATTAGTGATCCAACACCATAGATGAAATTGGAATGATTCACTCCTTGTGGGTTTGACTCCGACCATTCGCCGGGAATATATCTTGACAACGACTACAGTACTTTATATACTTTTGGAAATTATCACTCAAGCTGAAACTCTTCCTTGAAAAGATAAAATTAAGATGGTCAGGTGCTTTCAAGGCTTTGAAGGTATTCCCTAGCAGAGCGCTAGAGCTAGGAGATAACGATGGTTCTTAATTAATGGTGAATTTTCAAAGATTGAAACACTACTTGGTGAGGGAACCAATAAATCGTAAAATTTAAGTGATCCATTTGGTCAAAATTGAGTTGGGATTATGAACCACATCAAGCCACAACGTTAAATATGGTACTTCTTGGGAGTCATCCCAAGTATTACTTTTTTCTACATTTGTTTCATTAACTGGTTTTGTGTGTGTGAAGGAATGGAAAACTAGAGAAATAGGAAAATAAAAATATCCTGCCAAGGACGGTGGTACCTCCATGTATGATGGCGGAACGCCATTGTGATGGCTATGTAAGAAAATACAAGTCTTGAGTTAATCCCTAAGACAGCAATGCCTAATCCCTAAGACAGCAATGCCGCTATGTAAAATGGCAGAAAACCATCCCAGATGGAGATGACGACATAAAGCTTATGAATGCACTGCCTAAGATGGTAAAAAAAAGGTAACAGATGGAGGTCTGCCTTCTTGAACGACGGTTAAACATAGTAGTGTAAGTCACTGCCGTGTTGCGCATAAAAGTTCAACCCTCATTTTTTTTAGTTTCTATTTAAAAATCCATATATCCATTTTCACTCATGCACACCACTCACATCCCAAAGAATTTTTCTTGCTTTCTTAGTGAAAAAATCATTCATAGTCATCATCATCATCTTTATTTGGTATTGCTCATTAAAGGTTCAATTTTTGTCTTAATTTTCAATATGTTTCATGTGTGTAAGCATAGCATCCTTGAAAGTAAAGTCTTAAT
>JBDJHY010069753.1:0-13847 GCA_039654485.1 Withania somnifera
AGTTACCAGCCTTAGAGGCCTTAGTTATCTGGTAAGGGCCTTCCCAGTTTTCTTCAAGCTTTCCAATCTTTTCAGCTCAGCTGGCTTCGTTCCGTCATAGGACAAGCTGGCCCGGGGCTAAATTAAGTATTTTTCACTCTGTCATTGTAGTATTTAGTTGTAGCCTGCTTGTACCTTGCTTCCAAAATAGCTGTCATCTCTCTCTGCTCCTCCAACAGGTCGAGGTTTTCCCTGAGTTCTTCCTCGTTCCCTTGTTTGACATAGTGTAATGACCTCAGACTGGGCACCCCTATTTTGCTGGAATTACTGGTTCTGTTCCGTACGTAAGGCTAAATGGAATTTCCCCGTTAGATGTTCTTGGGGTTGTTCTATATGCCCTAAACACATTAGGCAGGTTTTCTACCCAATCTCCCTTAGCTTTGTCTAGCCTTGTTTTCAAACCTTGCAACAGGGTCCTATTGGTGACCTCAACTTGCCCATTCGCTTGAGGATGTCCTACCGAGGTGACTTATTGAGTGATTCTCATCTCTTCATACCATAATTTGAAGAGGTCATTCATAAACTTCTTCCCATTGTCCGAGATAATCTTCCTTGGTATCCCAAACCAGAAAACTATGTTTTTCCATACAAAGTTTAGGATCTTTTTTCCTGTGATTGTGGCTAGGGGTTCTACCTTTACCCATTTAGTGAAGTAATCTATGGCTACCACTAGAAACTTCACTCTCCCTGGAGTTTCAAAAAATTGCCCTACTATATCGATCCCCCACGAGGCAAAAGGCCAGGTGCTCTACACCAAAATTAATTCCATCTGAGGTCGGCAAGCTATTGGGGCATGAAATTGGCACTTCAGATACTTTGTACGAAGTTATACGACTCCTGGAATATCGTAGGCCAGTAATAGCTCCATCTTAGGATCTTTTTGGCTAATCCCCTTACCCTTAAAGAGCTACCACATGAGCCCTCATGTACGTCTCGTATTATATAGTCAGCCTGAACTGGCCCTATACACCTCAGCAAAGGATGCAAAAAAGACCTCTTATAGAGGATTCCATTTTCCAATACGTACCTGGGTGATTTGAGCCGGAGTTTTCTTGCCTCAACTAGGTTAAGCGGGGTTTCTCCTGAGGTGAGTTATTTTACTATTGGGATCATCCAGTTGTTGCTCACCTTCTCCACTATATAGACTTTGATCTCACGTATACTTAGGTGGTGAACCTCTTCGATTAATATCTGGCAACCTGTCTCTGGTCCCTTTGAGTATGCCAATTTGCTAAGTGCATCAGCTTTGGTGTTTTCTTCACGGGGGATTTTGGTTATTTGGAAATAAGAGTATTCTTTCTGTAATCCCTTCACCAGTTCTAGGTATTTCTTCAACTGGGTATCCTTGGTGTCGTATGCCCTTTTCGCTTGATTAACCATAATTTGGGAATCACTGAAGATAGAGACCGACCTTATCTTCATTTTCTGAGCTAGGAAAAATCCCACTCAGTGCTTTATATTCCGCAGCATTGTTAGCCGTTTTAAAAGTAAAATGCAAGGCGTACAATATTTCGGTCCCCTCAGGACTTTTAAAAAAAGATGCCAGTGCCGCTACTGCCTTCATTGGAAGCTCCATCTAGGTGCATGATAAAAGTATCACTAGGTGCCCTGTGTTCTTTGTTCACCTCGGTTTCCTCCGTAAGAGGTTCTATTGCCTCCTATGTAGGTTGATGCATTTCTACCAGCAAGTCTGCTAGATCTTGGCCTTTTATGGCTTTCCAAGGTTGGAAATCAATTTCATGTTCTTCGAGCTCGACTGCCTACTTCATCAGCCGTCTTGATACTTCTAGCTTCAGTAGTACCTGCTTCAGGGGCATATCTATTAACACACAAATGGCGTGCACTTGAAAGTAGGGATGAAGTCGTCGAGCTGTGGTTATCAGCACTAGCACCATCTTCTTGGTGGGTAAGTATCTCATTTCGGCCCCATGTAGAGCTTGGCTGACCAAGTAGAGTGGCTTTTGGGTTTCCCCTTCTTTCTTGACAAGTTAAACGCTGACCGCCTTACCTGCTACCGCCAGGTAGAGGTATATGGTTTCTTCTGGCTTTGGTATGGCCAATGCAGGCAATGTCGTCAGATGAAGTTTTAACTCTTCAAAGGCCTTTTGACATTCGCCAGTCCATTGGAAATTCTTGGTGCGTTTTTAGGATGCAGAAGAAGGACAATTGTTTTTCTGCTGATTTTGCTAAGAAATGACTTAGAGAGGCCAAGCATCCCATCAGTTTTTGCACGTCCTTCAGGGACTTAGGTGATTTTATCTCAACTACAACCCTTATCTTAGAAGATTTACACTCAGCCCCTTCTTGGATACACTTCCCTGACCTAACCCCAAAATTATCCTGGATTCAGTTTCAACCCGGTATGCCTCAGGAGCTGAAGGATCTCCTCCAAGTCTTTTAAGCTCGTTCCCAGAACCTTGCTTTTCATGACTATATCATCCACATAGACTTCCACCACACTGTCGATTTATTTTTTGAATATTTTGTCCACTAACCTTTGGTATGTGGCTCCAACATTCTTCAAACCAAAAGGCATCTTCTTGTAGGAAAATGCACCCCATTCTATAATGAAGGTTGTTTTGGGAGCATCTACCTCATCCATGAGCATTTGGTGGTAGCCTTTGTACAGGTCTAAGAAGCTCAGGAGCTCATACCCCGAGACAGCTTCTACCTTCTGGTCGATGACCGGCAAAGGGTAGCAATCCTTGGGCCAACACTTGTTCAAATTTGTGTAGTCAACATGCATTCTCCATCCTCCCCCTTCCTTCTTCACCATAACCAAATTGGCAACCCAGGTCGGATACTTGGCCTTAAAGAGAATGTCGGCAGCCACCAGTTGTTCAGTTTTAGCTCGGATTACCTGATTTCTCTCAGGTGAATATTTCCTCTTTTTTTGTTGCACCAATTTTATTCGTGGATCCATGTTTAACCTTCGGACCATCACCTCAGGTGGAACACCTGTCATGTCCAAGGGTGACCAGGTAAAGACGTCCTTAAACACTTGAAGCAAAGATATGATGCCCTGATGAAGGGCTGAGTTCTGTGATAACCCTACCTTAACTTTTCTTTCAGGAAAATCTGGGTCCAATACGGCCTCCATCAATTTTTCATTTGCTTCCCCAAATGGGATGATGGGGATTCTCTATTGAGGTTGAGGCCAGTGATCTGTAACCGCTATTTTCCCACCTCGGGTGCTTTCTTTTTTAGTGCAATTCTCATGCACTCCCACAAAAGCTGCTGGTTACCTCGGACAGAGGCTATCCTATACTCAGTGGGAAACTTCATCATAAGGTGGTATGATGAGCAAGCTTCCATGGCGGGTATCAGCCAATCTCTCCCTAGAATAACATTATAAGGAGAGGGTGCGTTGATCACATAGAATTCGACCATCATGAGTTTTTTCCTGGGGTGGTCCCTTACTATCACCGGTAACCAGATGGTTCCCTCCGGTGTCACCTCTCTCTAAGTAAAAGTCTAAAGTGACTGACCGGTCTGCCGTAAACTACTTTGATCAATTTTTAGTTGATCGAAGAATGCGAAGAAGATAATGCTGACATCGGCACCATTGTTCACAGACACTCAATGCACTTGTTTGTTTGTTAGGACCATTTTTATCACTAAGGAATCAATGTGAGGCATCGATCCGGGGATGACGTCTTCTTCAGAAAAAGTGATGATCTTTGCTGACTTAAATCGCTTTTGGTGAGGCTCCTCCAAGGGTACCCTCCATGCCTATGTCTTCAGAGCCACTTGTGATATTCCTTCTGGGGGACCATTGAAAACTTCATGTATCAGCCCCATGATATTGTGATTGTAGTTCGGAGGAAAGGGTAATGCTGGTGCAGGGGCCCCATTCCCCTGCTGCTGGCTGGGGCCAACAGGAATATGATTGGGATTGAAATAGTTGTTCTGACCTGAATATCCCTGAGTGGGGTATTGGGAATACTAGTTCCGAGGTGTTCCCTACCTCCTATAATTCTGGCCACGATCTCGGCCGCTCGAGTTATAACGGCGTCCCTCCTGGGTCTTATAGCTTCCTCGGATACCTCACCCATGTCCTCATGAGGAACTTGTGGCCCCTGTTGCATACCATGTCAGCACACCTTGTTTGACGTACTCATCAATCTCTCTGATGAGATCCTTTCACGTCTCGGTCTCATGGCTATGATTATTGTGGAAATGGCCCAGAGGCCCCGAGATCATTTATGAGGTTGATCCTACAGTACCTGAGACGACCTCAGTACATCCTGGTGGAGTGCCAGGATGTTGGACCTCAACTTTAGGCACTTTCGAGGAACTTCGGTCCACTTCGTCCCTGATGTAGCCTGTCGAAGACATTCATTTTAGGAACTTTGTCATCCCCGTATTTCCTGTTCGACCTGTTTCCTTCTTGCTTCTTTCTGTTGGCCTCATCTGCAGTGGCAAAGTTTTTTATCATTCTGAACAACTCTTGTTCTATTTGGGGTGGATTTCGTCTCAGCTCGGTGTAGAGGTACCCATATTGGAGTCCACTCAAGAAAGTTGATATAACAAGTTGGTCAGTCATACATTCGATGTGCAAGCTTTCCTCGGTGAAGCGCTCCAAGTATGAGCTTATGGTCTAATCCCCCCTTTACTTGACATCTAGGAGGTTTGCTGAGTCTTTTTACCAACTTCTTCTTCCGATAGAAGTGGGTGTAAAAGAGCTCAGCCAATTTTCGAAATGAGGTGATGTTGTTCCTTAGTAGGTCATCAAACCAAATCCTGGCCTTCTCTACCAGGAACTCAGGGAACACTCTACATATGTGCTCCTTGTTGCGCTGACCATTGAACATCTGGAATTTAAACTGAGATAGAAAGTCGCTGGGATTAGTGCTTCCATCATAGGGTTTTATCCCTGGTGATTTGAAACCCTTGGGTAAGGAAGTGTCAATGATTCTTCTCGAGAAGGGGGTAATGACATCTCCTGCCTCATCGATCCCTAAAATTCTATCCGGTTCATTTTTAATAAAATTTTGGGAAGCTTTGCTAGGGCCAGCTTCATCCTTGTAATGTTTGTGATGGTCTTATCCTGGTCGTCTTGCCGGGTAGTGTGGTGGATAGGTACAGGTGTTACTTGTGCCCTGCCTCGACCCCTACCACCTCGGCCAGGAACGCCACGTTCTGTGGCCCTGCCACCACGAGCTGCCCCTCTTGTGTTTTTGCTCCTTGTGTTAACCATTCTTTCCAGATTTGTGAATTTTTTATATTCAAAACTAGGTTTACCACTAATTCGGTCCCCACAGATGGCGCTAATTGATGAATTTCAAAAGATCACTAATAAATTTTCACTATAAAATATATCCTACAGCAACTAGCAACAACAATGAGTTTAAGAGAGGTGTCTGCAAAACAGAGCCTAGGATGGTCACCGGGGTAGATCTCCGATACTTAAGTTAGTAAAAGATTTGGGAGAGAATATTAATAGTATTTTGACAGTAGTAAATTGAGCGTACCTCTGCCTTTTCTTTGCTTGGGCTTTTATAAACAGTTCTTGTAAGAGCCACATTAGTGGGTGCTGTGAATGAGGAGTAACCCCCGTAGTGGTTATTGTCACTTTCCTTGTACCTGTCGTTGTCTTTATTAGTGGGGCATGATTCTCTCAACGGTTATTACCATTATTACTCATTTATTACATTATTAATAGTAATTATTAATTATTATTAATCTTTTGCTACTACCATTATTCTACAACTCACTCAACTGAATGTCCATTGTCCACTCTCTCCTCTTAACCAAATCATAATAAAACAAACTTTAATTAATTTTTATGGGTAAAATGGAAAAATTATAATAAATTCTATTTTGACCAGAAATTTGTAACTCTAATATGGGAGGGAGAAGTTAGTAGTAGATAATAAATATGGCATCTTTCAAGATAGGTGTTTCCCGGTGTGTCCGTACCAAAGAAAGTGGGCAGCATCAGCAAACGTTTAACGAGCCCCATTAGGAATAAAAATATACCAAAAATATACAACTTTTAGTACTTTTCGTTAGCAAGTGCTTTTCATTAGTGTCCATGTTTATGAATTATCAAAATATATATCAATATAATAATATTAAAGTGAGACTTTATAATAAATAAGTTTCCATTTTTTATTTTTTTAATTATTTTATAATATTTAAAATTAAAAAGTGTTAATATAATTAAAAAATAATATATTTTAAAAACTAAAGTGTCCTAAAATATTTGATTGAAGGAAACTATATGGTAAAAGAAATATTAGAGTAATTAATATTTAAGGAGTATTAGAATATATGGTTTGAAAAAAATTAATATTTATGGAGTCCTAAAATATATGACTAAAGAAGAAGTAATAGTTAATTATTTTCCTAATGTTTAGTGTTGATGAATTTGCTGACAATATCGAACCTTTGTATTGAAGAATGACGATGAATGGAACATGGAAGTTGGCGGAGTAATATTGAAAGTGTGAAGGCCTTGATTTGAACTTTTTATCTTTTATTAAAAGATATTTTAATTTATAAAATGGTTTTTTTATTTTTTTCTATAATTATTATATAATTATTTTTATTATATTTAAAATTTAAAAAATATAAAATATATGTTAATTAGATGTATATTTTAAAAATTAAGGAGTCCTAAAATTTTAGTAATTATATGCTAAGAAATATTAATAGAATTAATAATTAAGAAGTCAAAAAATATATTGTAAGAGAAAAAATATTTTACTAAAACTTTTTCTTATAAAAACATCTCTAGAATTATCTTATATAATTATTATTTCAAAGTCAAAAAGTATTTATTTTAAGATCTTTTCAAATTAAGATTTGATGTTGTTGTTATTATACATTAAAATGATTTTTTTGTTTATTAATAGCAATATATTTATGATTATCCATTATAATAAATATGTCATATTGTCAAATATCATCAAAATAGACATTTTCTTTAACATCAATTTTGACTATTTAATAATTTTTTTCTTCTTATATATAAGTTTATTGTTTAACGAGAGACATGAGTGCAAAGCAAATATTAAAAGTAAGAATATCATTGAAAATATTGATGTCGGGTTCCAACTCGAGAGTTGAGGTTGGATTTTAGGTCAAGAGTTAGATCTCAATTTAGGATAGAAAATTGGAGTCGGGCCTCAAATCATGAGTTGGAGTCGGATTTTAGGTCAAGAGTCGGGTTCATATCACAGTTATGGAATCAGGGTCGGTTCATGAATAAGCTCAAGAGTAGCTTGAATTAATTCATTACATAAATTCATGCACATTAATGTGGTAGAATTTGAAGAGTTTTCAATCATGTGCAAAGTCACATTCAACTATAAACACCCAATTTTCTTCATCAAACAACAGACAAGAATTTTCAGGAAAAAAGAACCTCTCTCTTGGTTACCTTCCTGGTTTTTAAGTGTTCATCAAAATTCCTCTTCAGTTTACTGGTAAAGCTGGTTAAGTGCAAAATAAGCTTCACATATCCGTTGTATCCTGGGAGACAGACGTTTGTGAAAAACTTTTCACTATCCATGAGGAAGCGAATCTGTTTTAAGGATATTGTATTTAACATAATTCTCAAAATTTTCTATTGCTATTGACTTATTTTGTGCCAAGGTTGTTCTCGCAGAACTGTTCTGCTTATTTCTTGTAAAAATATTAAAATAAATCACCTTTATTGTCGTAATGGCTACTGATTCAGTCAAAAGTTGATGTTACTAATTATACTAGTGATTCAAATATTGTACCTACTGCAACTATTCTGACTTTACTTCTCCCCTTTGTCCCGGTAAGTCACATAGAGAAACCCGAGAAGTTCAATGGTGTGAACTTCAAGAGATGGCAATAAAATATAATGTTCTATTTCACAACACTGAATCTGATCAAGTACTTGATCGAAGTAGCTCCAAAGATACCTGACGAGTCAGCGGATCCTCAACCGTTGCTAGCGGTTCAAGCCTGAATTCATTCTGAATATCTAAAATGATTAATGATATCTCCAAAAATATGGAAGATATGAATTTGGTTGTTGTGGTATTCAAAGTGAACCTAATCGGATCCAATAAAAAAGAGTAGTGGATTGATACTGGTGCCACCAGACATGTCTGCACCAACAAAAAATGTTTTTTCGAGTTTGATGTAATTCAAGAAAAAAAAATTTACATGGGTAATTTTGTTGTTGCTGTTGTTGAAAGGAAAGGGAAGGTGTTGTTAAAGATGAATTTTGGGATAGTGTTAATATTGAACGATGTGTTGTATGTGCCAGAAATTCGTAAGAACCTTGTATGAGAATTCTTGTTGAACAAGCATGAATTTTGCATGGTGTTCCAAACTGATAAAGTTATTTTGAGTAAATCTGAAATATTTATAAGAAAGGGTTATGAAACCAATGGGTTATTTAAACAGAATGTAATGACTGATATTAATAAAAATAACTCTTCTGCTTACTTGCTTGAGTTTTCAAACTTATGGCATGGTAGACTAGGTCATGTTAATTATGAATCTTTGCATCAATTGTTTAATTTAGATCATATATCAACATTCCAAATTGATTCAAAACTTAAGTGTAAAATTTGCATCGAAGCAAAATAAACAAGGTCATCTTTTAACGCAATTGAATGGAGCATTGAACTACTTGAATTAATTCATAGTGATGTTTGTGATTTAAAATATGCTCAAACACGAGAAAGTAATAAATATTTTATTATTTTCAGTGATGATAGCTCAAAATATTGCTATGTCTACTTGTTGAAAAGCAAAAATGAAGCTTTGGAGAAATTTATTCTCTATAAGACCAAGGTTGAGAACCAACTCGACAAGAGAATAAAAAGTTTGAGAAGTGATAGGGGTGGTGAGTATGAGGCATCGATTGGAGACTTTTGTGCACAACATGAAATTGTTCATGAAGTGAATGCTCTTTATTCACCTCAATCTAATAAAGTAGCTGAAAGTAAAAATTATATATTAAAAGAAATGATGAATGCAATGTTGATAAGTTTAGGTTTACCTTCAAACATGTGGGGTGAAGTTATTTGTCAAGAAATTACCTTTTAAATAGGGTACCTCGAAAGAAAAATGACAAAAATCCATATGAACTATGGAAGGGTAAGTGACCATCCTATTAATATTTGCGAGTGCGGAGGAGTCTTGCAAAGATAGTAGTACTAACACCTAAGACAATAAAGATAGGTCCTAAAATGGGAAATTGTATCTTTATAGGCTATGCACACAATAGTAGTACATACCGATTTCTTGTGTATGATTCAAATATTTCAGATATTCACAAGAATATAATTATGGAATCAAGAAATGCATCATTATTTAAACATATATTTCTAACAAGTGTGAAATTGAATTCAGTTTAGGGAAATGAACTAGTGATTCCGAGGTAATTCAAGGGGTTGAACCAAGGAATAACAAAAGAGTTAGGTAATTCAAGGGGTTGAACCAAGGAATAACAAAAGAGTTAGAGTGGAAAATTATTTGTGATGATTTTTCTACGTACTTAATGGAAAAAGAACCACAAACCTATACTGAGGCAGTTAGTTCTTCTGAAGGACCTTCATGGAAAGAAGCCATAAAGAGTGTAGTGGATTTTCTTTTGCAACATCACCATTCGGAGTTTGTGGATCCCCCACCTGGTTGTAAAACATTGGGAGCAAAACGGATTTTCAAATAAAAATAAAACATAATGGGGTTCCATTGAAAAGTACAAAACCAAACTTGTGATCAAAGGATACAAGCAAAAGGAAGACTTAGATTACTTTGATATATATTCTCTCGTGAAGAGAATAAATTCCATAAGGCTGATATTGACTATTGCTTCCTTAAAGAATTTCGAAGTACATCAAATGGTTGTAAAAACAACTTTCTTAAATGGTGATATAGATGAAGAAATCTATATGGAGAAACCTGAGGGGCTTGTGGCTCCAGGTACCGAAAATTAATGAGTGTGACAAATGTATCTATGTCAAGGAGACAGGAGATGACTATGTCATGTTATGTCTTTATGTGGATGACATACTCATTATTATTAGTAATGACCAATTGATCAAATCAACCAAAAACTTGTCGAATCCAAATTTGACATGAAAGTCATGGGATTGGTTGATATGATTTTAAGAGTTAAAATCATAAGAACAATAGATGGTCTAATGTTGAGTCAAACTTATTATGTAGATAAAATTCTTGATAAATTTAACAAGAATAATTCTAGAGTTGCTAGAACGCCATTAGATAATAGTCTTTATTTATCCAAGAATCGAGGAAAGGGTGTCTCCCAAGTGGAGTATTCAAGGATAATTGGGAGTCTAATGTACCTAATGAGTTGTACTAGACCAAATATTGCTTATGCAAAAACCAAACTGAGTGGATATACGAGTAATCCAAGTGGTGAACACTGGAATGCATTGGTTAGAGTATTGCGATACTTGCTTTATACTCGTAACTATGAATTTCATTATACTAGGTACCCAACTGTATTAGAAGGCTACACAGATGCAAACTAGATATCTGATATGAAAGACTCAAAATCTATAAGTGCATATTTCTTCACACTAGCTGGTGGAGAAGTATGTTGGAAATCCTCAAAAAATACTGTGATTTCCCAATCTACAATGAAATCTGAGTTCATTGAATTGGATAACTGTAGATAAGAGGCTGAATGGTTGCATAGTTTCTTAAAGGATATTTCGAAGTGGCCAAAACTTATGGCTCCTATCTGTATACATTGTGATAGCTAATGAATGATTACAAGAGCACAGAGTGGCATGTATAATGATAAGTCTAGACATATTCATCTTAGACATAATACAGTTAGACAATTACTCTCAACTGGAATTATCTTTGTTGACTATGCGAAGTCAATGGGACAACCTACTTGTAAGACTTTGGTAGTTCACTATATGGGTAACCTCAATTCATTTCTGTCATGAAACAATGATGGTACAGTTAAGGTTAGAAAGTTGTTGCTTTAATGACTCTTGAAGAGTAAGTGTGGATTATTTTATACTTACAAAGTCACCTATGTGAGAGATAAGTAGGCCGCTTTAAAGGAAAATTGGTCAGGCTGAATTCTTTAGAAACTCTTGTAGAATCAGGACATGTTCATAGACAAAATGAACCAAATCATGAGAACTAACTATGAAAATGATTCTTGTGTAATGTATGTGAGTTCTTTACACTAGACAGTGGAACAGTTTAAGGACATCACGTCTACTGGACTGCTAGTAAGGCAAGAATACTTTACAAGGGAGAAGTTCAAAAGGTAACACCGATTTTTCCTATGCAGGAGTCAGTTGATGAACCCTAAATGTTGAGTCAAAATAATTTTCATTCATATGGGGGATTATTGGACATATAGGGAGTGTGAATGACAAATTGATTGGAAAGTCAAACTTAGGGAGTGTTTTCTCCCACATTGAAAGTTTATAGGGAGGGGTGACTCTTTATATATGAAAATGTTCCTTGTAGGTTTGTAAACTGTTAACAAACCTATACCCCTGGTAGAACCTCGCGTGTGTGCGTGCAGGGGAGTACAAATCCAAGGTTGTACGAAAGCCAAATTAGCTTGATCAGTGTGCAGACACGACTTGCAGAAATGAATGCTAGACCGAAACATTGGACCTGATCAACCCATATTTTGCTACTGGTTTAAATAAATACAAAATCTTCAGAATCCAAGGGCCTGATGGATCTTTTTTTTTTAGATTCAATAAATGATATGCCAAGAGTCATGAATGAATTCAGTGAGTGAATCAAGTTCAAGAGTCTCTTGAATTAATTGGATACATGAGTTATGACTAACTTATATTTGAATTTTCGGTTCATAAATAAACTCAAGAGTTTCTTGAATTAATTCATTACATAAATTCATGTACATTAATGGGTAGAATCTGAAGAATTTTCATTTCAAGTCCAAATGTCACATTCAACTATAAATACCCAGTTTTGTTCATCAGACAGAAGACAAGAGTTTTCTGGGGAAAAAGCCTTTCTTGGTTACCTTTCTAATTTTTAAGTGTTCATCAAAATTCCCCTTCAGTTTGCTGGTGAAGGTGTTTAATTGCAAAACAAGCTTCACGTTTCCATTGTATCCTGGGAGACAGACGCTTGTGAAAAACCTCTAGCACTGTCCGTGAGGGAGCGAATTCGTTTTAAGAAAATTGTATTCAAAACAAGCCTTGAAATTTTCTATTGCTATTGACTTGTTCCATGCCAATATTGTTCTTGCAGATGTGTTTTGCTTATTTTCTTGTAACATTTTGTAGTCTCTATATTTGGTATTCGACTTCTCTTTTTTCTTCCTCGTCGTTCTCCTCTATTGTCTAATTATTGGGGTTATCCTCGTCTACTGGTTTTGTTGTTGCACAGACGTGATAGGACCCATGATTATGGGAATATAATTATTATAGATTGTCCTGGTTGATAATGTAATGATTGTTGCGTGTTGTTAGAAGTTTGGTGATTGGCATTTTGATGGACCAGGGGAGGCTGAGTCTCTTGGTAGGGGTGTTGTGGTGGGTTAATTTTTGTATTGTGCTGCCTGAAAATAGGTATCGAAGAATGTGGCATTTGTGACCATAGTGAAAGAAAAATAATCCCAAACATTCATGTAGTTTTTCATCAAATGGTACTATGAATTTATCGTTAGTATGATTGTTGGAAATATTACTAAGAAATGATTAATTTGTGTTTTCAGTGGCAGTACATTTGATTGGTGTTATTTAATGCAGGGATTCTCTGTTATAATTCTAATTAAAAAAGTTTAACTAACAAAAGACTGACAAATTTTGAATCTGGCAATTAGCTAGGTCACTTGTAGCACATGCAATTTCTACACTTAAATATAATTTTGCTACAGTTTTGCCATTTTTTAGTTCATTTGATTTTTTTTGCTCCTTATTTAGATTCCATACTCTGGCTTCTAATATAAAAGATATATGGTACGTGTTCTGAGCGAACCTTCACGTGAGGTGAACGGTACCTATGAAGTGGAATCCATTTGTCTTGGCTTCCAACTTATATCATTAGAGTATTAGGGTCGTAAGGCTTTACAGTACATATTTTTTGTTTCATGCATTATGTTTCATGTAATATGACGATTGAGCTTTTGTTGGAGCATGATATGAACACTGCCACGATGTTGGTGTGCGCGTGTGTTATATTAAAGTGATTAGGATCTAGTTGATTTTAGCTATGGAATTTGTCTTTAATTTAGTTAGGGACATTAATAGTATTCTTATTAATTTTTATTTATTGATTTAGGTTTTATTCTTTTTTAAATGGGAGAAGATAAATTGTACTGTGTAGTTTTATTTTTATTTAGTTCTTTGCGATTGTATATACTTGTTTAGTTACCTATACTTGAGTTGTTAACAGTTAGCAATGTTTAAGTGTATCTTCAGTATTTGCTCCATCCACATCAATATCATTTTGTTTTCCTCCGTACACCTACTATAGACATTTCGGTTATCCTCTTATTTGTAATGTTTCTTATATTTTTTTTTTTACTTTTCTTGAGAAATGACAATTTTATCATTTTTTTAGACGGCTTATGTAATGACTTTTTCAATTATTTTTACGTTATCGTTTTTTTTTTTTTTTTGCATTTTAGAGCTTTTTTGTAGTTGCTTCAAGTTATTTATGACTAATCGGGACTGGTGGTCCAATTTTCGATCTTTTTTTAGTTGTTATGTCTATTTTCTTATTTTAGAGCATATATAGTCCATAGTCATCCGTCTCATTTCCACATAGAAATAGGAAGCCTCTGCATTAGACACCAGGTTTCTGGTGCTCGAACTTAACCTGCTAACAGTTCAAAC
>JBDJHY010069862.1:0-13847 GCA_039654485.1 Withania somnifera
CATTTCTTATTTCTAATAGGCCATTAGTTCAGGATGTTCAGTTCTTGTCCAACATGATGGTTAGGTTGGTATTTTAGAGATGGAGTGGATTATCACCCATATTGAGTCCAGATCTTCCTTGTTTGACCAGATTTGATAGTGTCAGTATGAGGAACCATATATAGATCAGTTGAAATAGAGGGTCCTATCAAATATTTTGATTGGTCTAAAGTAGACTTTACGGGTGTATTATGGGGTCATTGACACATTACTATTCCGAGGGTTGGCAATCTGATTCAGACTTGATTGGGTAAGGCCCATTTCAACAGATACTCGATCAAGTCACCCGGGTATTATGAGGATGTACCGTAATATAAGGCAGTATTACTGCTAGCCAGGTATAAGGAGGTCTATTATGTCATTCGTGTCTCAATATTTGAAGTGTCAACAGGTAAATTTCAAACACCGGAGGTCGATCAGTGAGATAAACAGGCACCTTTTCCTTGAGTGGAAGTAGGAGCAGATTACTATGGATTTCGTTATAGCCCTTACCTGTGCTTCCAGATTGTTTGATTGTATTTGGGTCATCATGGATAGAAAGTCCAAGTCAGCTTACTTTCTACCGACTCGTTTGACCTGGGGTTTAGAGAGATTGGCCGAGCTATATACCATGAGATAGTTGACTTTATGGTGTACCAGTATCTATCATATCTGGTTAGGGTAGAAAGTTCACCTCGCAGTTTTGGAGATCAATTCATAGGGAGATGGGCACAAAGGTTGATTTGAGTACAACATTTCGCCTACAGATAGATGGGAAGTCCGGGAGGAGCATTTAGGTTCTTCATTGTAAGTTTTGTGCCTTTATTTTTTAGTTTGGAAGTAGTTGGGCTAGTTACTTTCCCTTGGCAGAGTATTTTTATAATAACAAATACCACTCCAATATTCAGATTGAGCCATTTGGGGCTCTACAAGGCATACATTGAAGATTGCATTTTGGTGGTTTACTGGTGGCGAGGATTCTAGATTATCGAGTGGCTTCATAATAATACAGATCGGGGCAGATTTATTTATAATAGGCTTTAGGCAGTGCAAAGTAGGCA
Organism: Withania somnifera; assembly: GCA_039654485.1. Taxonomy (NCBI): domain Eukaryota; kingdom Viridiplantae; phylum Streptophyta; class Magnoliopsida; order Solanales; family Solanaceae; genus Withania; species Withania somnifera. Next base: position 1,080 of record JBDJHY010069862.1, read on the forward strand.
AAAGTCCTACATGGATTGTAGGCTTCGACCTCTTGAGTTCGGTGTTGGCGACTTGGTCTATCTTTGAGTTTCGCCCATGAAGGGTGTTATGAGGTTTAGTAGGCGGGGAAAGCTTAGCCCCCGATTTATTGGACCATATGAGATTTTACCGAGAGAGTGAGAGGTTGCCTACAAACTTGTCTTGCAACCTTAGTTACATACAGTCATCAAGTTTTCCATGTATACCCACCCCTATGTACCAGATCTATCCAATGTCATTTGTCGAGAGGCTATGCCTATTGATGAAACCTTGACTTATTTTGAGGAGCTTGAGATTATTATAGACCAATATGTGAGGTAGCTCAAGTCCAGGGAGATTCCTGTAGTGAAGGTTCGTTGGGCACATCGACTAGTCAAGGAGGCTACCTAGGAAGCAGAGGGTGATATGTGGGTCAAGTATCTACATCTATTCGAGCCATTAGGTACTACTCCTTGGTTAAATTTTGAGGACGAAAGTCCTTTTTAATGGTGGATGTTGTAATGATCCGTTTGGTTATTTCCTTGTTTTCTGTCTTTTTCTGTGCTTAGAGAAATTTAGTAGTTGCATTCTAGGCGATAGTGTTGGCACTCATTGAGAGAATAGTTTTGGAACTACATTACATTGCTTTATTTTACTTTCTTATACCCCTATATATTTTCTTCGTAATTTCTGTGCTCATCGGGCTTAAGGGGGAAGTCACGGTAGTTTTTTCTATGTTGTTTGTACTTACTGATGGTATGGGACGCTTGGTGTGTTTTAAGTGTTTACTTTCTGTTCAATACTTAGTTGTATCCTACTGTTCGATTCTTTATTCGTCGTACATACATATATAACATTATGGCTTGTGGGGTTTGGCTTAGCTGTAGCATAGGTATGTTTCCTTACTTCGTATACGAGTATTCAGTACTTGTCACTCTGGATTATGTTCACTACGATTAGTTCCTTTAGATCTTTACTTACACTATCGGGTATCCTATCTATTAGTTTTAATGCATTCTTAATATTGTTGACATGTTTTACTTCCTCTCTTTTATTACTCTTATTTTATTTTTTCCATCTCAGTCGATGATGCCTATGGGTATCTTGTTTGGTAGTCATACTACACTTCTATACCTTTTCCTCGGTTCCAATATCGGCAGGGGTTATCGGAGACGTTGTGATCGTGCAGAGTAGATACAATTGTTTGTGGAGATTATGGTGAACTTTCCCGTCAGAGCCGACCATTATTTCCTTTAGTTTGACTTTCTTTATTCTATCTATAGAAGGCCCTATTTCATATTACTTTTGTAGGAGTTACTTTTTATTTTCTTTCTTTTGGATACTCTGTATAGTAGCTCCCTATGCCGTTGACACCAGGTTTTGGGATTTTTATTATGTATGTATTCCTTCTGCTTCCACTCTTTTGTATTTTTTTTTTGTTGTTGCTTTTTCGCTTACTGGATGATTCGAGTGTTTATTTCCCGTTGTTCATAGCTCCTGGCTTTAGGGTTGGGCTGGTCAATAGGAGGGTTGTAAATGCAATCATGACCTAAATATTTAGTTGTGACACTTTCGTACATCATATTCATCATTTTTTTTAAAGCGAGGGGAACAAATTTGTTTTTTAAAATGGAAAGAGGGGATGTTTCTTACACCTGGGATGATAATGAAAGTTTGCATTATAGTGTAAGCTCTTTATTAACCTTGTCAGATAATATATAGCAAACAAAATAGGAAGGGTGATAGAGGATCACCCTGCCTCACCCCTCTCTGAGCCTAAAGCGGTACTTCCTGATACTATATTTGAAGCACTTGGTTGAATTCCTTATGATATGCAACTGAAATAGGTTCTTGATAATGGTAACAGAGGGGGATTGAACATAGGGGTTGTTATTATTTTACTAGTGGGGTATTAATAGCTCCTCCTTATAGTATTTCTCCCGAGACGAAAGAAAAGATTGGCCATTTGAATTTTCCGAGATCTGTCCCAATAAAAAATATTCTCATTGTAGGCCCTGTCCCTGGTAAAAAATATAGTGAAATAACCTTCCTATTCTTTCCTCGAACCCTACAACTAAGAAGGATGTTCACTTTTAAGAATATCCTATATACGTAGGAGGAATATGTGAAGTGGTCAGATTTATCCTGTTCCTTCTTTCGATAGTTTCTCTTTAACTTTACTTCACTCACCTTCATACATTGGGTTCGGTTATTGCCAGCACTTATACTGAGGGATGAAATCTAGGGGAGAAAATGGGATTAGATACCCCAGTAGTCCTAGCCATAAATGATAGATACTAAGCATTGTACGTACTGAATCAAAACTTGCCATGCATTGTACATGGATAGTAGATGGATTTGGTGACTCTCCTAGAGTTCACTTACCTAATATCTCAGGGAAAAGAATTAAATTGGCCCTTGTGGACAGTGTGATGCCTAGAGCCCTTCAACTATTTGAGCAAAATGCGATAAAAGAAAAGGAAGGAAAATCAATAGACTGACCCCATCATCTCCACCTTGTAGGAACTAAGAGATAACCCCAAGGATAGCATCCTGGGGTCACATATGTACCATCTTGACTCTAAGTAAGTATCAGGGAACCCCTTCCCCCTAAGAGCCCTGCTCTGGATCCACACTCAAGGACCCTTCCCTAACAGAAAGCCAAACCTCCAACCATATCTACAGAAGACCACTCATCCCCGATAATCACCTTGTGGTACATATAGTATTAGGAAAACCAATTTCCAGTTATATCTTCATGAATAGTCCATACCATCTCATGGTCGTTGAACAACAAGTCATCAAATTATCTTTTTAGATTAAGTACAAAAACCCCCGATTATAATAGACTTTACCTCTTTGAGGTAATAAATCACACCATAGGCCCTGCCGGCTGATAGCTACTATTAAATGCATGTATGCAAAGACAACTAGGGAAAATAAAAGGTGTGCTTGAAGTATAGGAAAATATAGAAGTTACTAGCTAAGAACATAGCTCACTCGAACAGCAAGAACACATCTATTTGAGATAGAAAAACAACAACCCAACACCTATTTCATAGCCACACAGCTGCCCCGGGTAGGCCGGGCACCCTACTCTTAGCCTATACCCAAGTACGTCCCCACACAGACTCTTAAAAGGGTAAACGAGCACAAAAATAGAAGGAAATTTATGCAACTACTAATCCATACCGAAACACAAGCTAGAATCCAACAAGTGTTCAATGTAAACATATTCTAAAGTATAAGTAAACCTAACCTACTTGGATGCCGATGAAATGCTTCCACAAGACACATGCATAACTCGAACGACCTTAAAAATCCCCAAAACAACCTGAAAATACCAGAAAAAGGTGTATCAGTCAAAAGGTTAAGCTTAAGACACATATTTCATAACAAAAATTGGGTCAAAAGTCGGGCCTAAAAATGGTCCTGTTTATCGAAGGCCTCAATTCAAGGAACCCATGGTTCTAAGAACATTTCAATTGGACCTACAGAAGGTCTTCAATTGGCTAATCCAATTTTACGATAAGAAGGAAAATATTTCAAGAACAAAAACCATAGAATCAGGAGACTACACACCTAGAAATCGAAAGGAGATAACCCCAAAATTATCACATAAAATCAAGAGGCTATGTTGAAGAAAGACAACCCCACACTGATTGCCAAGCTCGTAGCAGCCCCACTACACAAGGAAACCATGAATTCCACTCAATTCTCAATCCCATGGAAAATTCACCACTAAAGCTTCATTCACAACCTCGGAGGGAAGAAAAAGGAAAGATAACTTACCAGCGATGAGGAAGAAAGATAGAAACCTTGCACACGAAGTCCCCACACTCAATTCTAAAGCTTACAGGTCAAAATTATAAATTAGGGGTAAAGAATGTTGATATGCAATGAAGTGAAAAGAATGAAAATTTGAGGAATTTGTAGGGATTTTCACCCTTCATTTAGTACCAACGACGACTATACCCGCCCATGTAGAATTTATGAAAAAGGAAATCATTAAATTGTTAGATGCAGGGGTTATCTATACAATTGTAATAGCTAATGGATTAGTCTATTTCAATGTGTGACAAAGAATTGAGGCATCACTATGGTGGAAAATTCCAAGGAAGAGTGAATTGCAACAAGACCCATAAACGAGTGGAGGGTGTCATCAATTATCGAAAGTTGAATACATATACCAGCTAAGATGATTTTCCTATTCCCTTCATGGATCAAACCTCAATTGTGTTTTAGGAAGAGCATGCTTTTGCTACCTTGATGGGTAGTCAGGGTACAACAAAATCTCAATTGCTCCGGAAGATCAAGAAAATATAACTTTCACATGCCGCTACGGGACTTTCATCTTCAAAAGAATGACATTTTGTCTTTATAACACCATGAATACATTTCAAAGGTGCACGTTGGAAATATTTTTAGATATGGTGGAAGAATCTATTGAAATATTCATGGATGACTTCTCTGTGGTGGGGGATTCATTTGACTAATACTTGAAGCATTTGGTGGAGGTGTTTAAATAATGTGAAGAAACTAACCTTCTGTTGAATTGGGAAAAGTGCAATTTTATGGTAAAGGAAGGTAATGTTTTGGGCCATAAAATATCAAAGGAAGGGATAAAAGTGGATAAAGATAAAATCAAAGTAATTGCTGAAATAACGCCTCCCATATCTATAAAAGGGTTGCGGAGTTTTCTTCGGCATGCGGGTTTTTACTAGATATTTGTAAAGGATTTTTGAAAGATTGCATATCTTTGTAAAACCTCTTGGATAAAGATGCAAGTTCAACTTATGTGAAGATTTCTTGAAGGATTTCGAGTTCATAAAACAGAAGTTAACCACAGCCCCATTTATTTTTGCACTTGATTGTTCACAACCCTTTGAGTTGATGTGTGATGCAAATGGAGTGGCACTTGTGGCCGTTTTGGGTCAAAGAAGGAAAAATTTTCCACCAGGTGTAATATGCAAGTAAAATCTTGTACATTGTACAAAAGAACTACATAGTCACCGAACAAAAATTATTGGTCGTAGTTTATGCATTTGAGAAGTTCCGTGCCTACCTTTTGGTCACCAAGGTAATAGTGCACACCGATCATATGGCTCTTCGTTACCTCGTGAAAAAAAAATGCCAAACCATAGTTTATCCATTGGGTGATCTTGTTGGAAGGATTTGACTTTATGGTCAAAAAATCAAAAAGGGTGTGAAATAAAGTTGCGGATCATTTGTCACAAAATAAAGCTAGAGAAATAAAGGAGAAGGATGTGGTAATTGCTGAAGCATTTCCTGATGAACAAATAATGGGCCTTGAGAAGGGCGTCAGTCCATGGTATGATGACTTGGAAATTACATTGCTTGTGAAACCCTACCGGAAGATCTCACCTATAATTAATGAAAGAAATTCATTCATAATGTGAGACGCTACTGTTGGGATAACCTATACCTTTTCATGAATTGTGCAGATGGTGTAATTCGAAGATGTTTCTGCAAGGGGAGATTAAGTCAATTTTAAAATTTTGTAATGCATCACCGGTAGGAGGGCACCATGGTAATGTGAGAACCGCCTCCAAGGTGCTCCAATGTGGCTACTATTGGCCAATGTTGCATTAAGATGATTATGAATCTTATTGAAGAGGTGTGATAAATGCCAAAGTCAAGGAGGGATCTAAAGGAAGCATGAGTTGCCGTTGACACCAGTCTTGGAGATACAACTGTTTGATTTGTAGGGCATTGACTTCATGGTACCATTTGTAAGTATATATGGCCCAAAAAAACATTTTTGCGGTGGTAGACTAAGTCCTAAAGTGGGTTGACAAGATTGCTCTCCCCAATTATGAGGGTAAAAGTGTGACCCAGTTGATTATGAAATGAATTTTAACTCGCTTCGGGATCCCTCGAGAGATCATTAGTGATGGAGGCTTTTATTTTTTCAACTTCCATTTTAATTAATTATTGGCTAAGTACGAAGTTAAGCATAAGGTAGCTACTCTTTATCACCCACAAATAAGCGGCCTGGTTGAAATCCCGAATGATGAGATCAAGGGCATCTTAGCCAAGACAGTGAATGCCAAATGGACTAATTGTGCAGTGAACCTTAATTATACCCTATGGGTGTATAGGAAGACATTCAAATCTTTGATTGTCAGGTTGCCATATCAACTTCTTTTTGGGAAGGCATGTCACTTACAAGTGGATCTGGAAAACAAATCCCTGAAGAAATTAAACCTCGACAAGGAAGTGGCAGATAGATCAAGGGTGGATCAGATCATTTAGCTTTATAAATTTCAAATGTGAGTCTAAGATAGTGTAAATCTCTACCAGGACCGTATAAGAAAGTGGCATGATGCCAAAATTTTTCTGAGGGAGTTCAAGCGGGAGATATGGTACTCTTGTTCAACTCAAGGTTGGGGTTATTCCTGGGAATGATAAAGTCCAAATGGTCAGCTCCCGTTAAGGTAACCTAAGTGTATGCACATGGTGCCATTGAATTGGTTGGAAAAGCTAGAGAGATACTCAAGGTGAATATGGAACGTATGAAGGACTCCTTGGGATGTGAAGGGAAAGTAAAAAGGATTGAGGTCATCTATCTTGATGGAGCTTAACGATCCATATCCACTTCGTTCCTGGATGTTAACTAAGGTGCTTCTTGGGAGGCAACCCAAGTGTTTTACTTATGTTAATGTTATTTTAATCTTGCAATTGTGTCTTGATAAAGTACAAGTGAATAATGAAGAATAAAATAGGGATAAAAGCATGAAAGGCACTAGTAAGGCCCAAACTAGAAGAAATGTGGAACTCACATCACATTGTTCAACCGCACAATGTTATATACGACTCATACATCAAACTAAGGCCTAATGTTGAGGTTGTGTAGTTAATAGGTTCCATGCACAAATTATTTTTCCACACAATTGGGTATGTGAACTACATATTAAGAAAGAAAGTTATGCGGCTCAATGTAGTCATTGTACGATTTTATCAATAGTCCCTCTAGGTAAGTAAAGGTTGGATCATTCAAATACTGCAACCCGACACGTATCCGTGACCCGTCCGTTCAACTGCTCACATTAACTCCCCAAGGCAGTTATTTTTTTCATACTATCTTTTTAACACTGTAAATACACACCAAAAGACATCATTTTCTCATTACACTTGTATCATCCTCCCTCATACTCTCACATTCTCAAACCATCTCCTAGGTTTCTAAGCCTTTTACAGGTAGGTTTTTCTATTTTACATTGTGTTTATTTGTGTTTAATTACTTTACTTGGGCTCATGCAAAACCCACCCCTTGTTCCCCATGCTTGATGAACTTGTTAGAACTCGTTATGGGACTAAACTCTTGTTTTAATTCTCTTTTAGGAGGGGAGGTTGCTATTAATCATAATCTTTGTGTGGGTTAAGCTTGAAGTAACCCTATGTGATTCTTATGGAAATATCCCAATGCAAGAGCGGGCACCATCGTTACACCATAATTGAATCATAATGGGGGTGTTTTGGTTTCCTTACGTGAAGCAATAAGTTTGGGGGAATACTGAGGACCCTAAACCACTAGGAAATATTGATGACATAAAAAACAACAAAAAAGGATACCGCGGGAATGACCCTAAATAATTTAACTTTACTAATAGTTACATTTGTTCTCATGTGTCAAAATAATATTAAGAGGACCATGTCATTAAATCTTGATTAAATGACCCGCAAAATTAGTTGTGTGATTTATATATTGCAATGGTGCATTGTGCAACTTCAATATACAAATCTCAAACTATATTGTGCTACACCACAATTAATTGTGCGGTTCGCACATAATGGCAGTGAGTTTTGCAGTTTTAATGTGTTACCCACACACTAAATTGTGTGACTACACAATTAATTGTATGGTTCTCACATCATGGAAGTATTTTGTAGGTATCTGTGGTGTGGTTTTCATACTAAATTATTCAACCACATAATATGGTATGCAATTCGCATAATTTGGCACACACCCCCAATCTTCCGAACTCCCATACACTGCATTCCTATGTGTTATCGGTATAGTATCAGTCTTTCTAACATGATCTTGCAGTCCTGGAAGCACCTAAAAGAAACCCCTTCCACGCTACTCAAGGTAAAAAGAGAAAATCGAAAGCAAATCAGGAACCATCTACCGAACGAAATGTGATCAAGTTTGGAGTCAAAAAAAATAGAAAAGATATACCGTGATGAGATCGATAGGGGATCAACGAGGAAATATATTTTGATTTGGTTTAGGTGCATGGAATCTTCAACGAGCTTGGGTACTAACTCATGTATAGGAACTGGGAGATATTCACCGAAACTCAATCCAATTATGTGCCAGAACTAGTTTGAGAGTTCTATGCGGCCTACAAAGCGAATAGAAAACTCCCAAGTAGTCCCCTTAGTTGAGTGTACTAATTCAAGGGGTTGAAAGGGATTGTTCTCCTACAACAATCTACATGATCCTATTTGCCCGGGATGGACCAAAGGACTCCACCTATCGGGACAAGATAGCTTCCTCCAAGTCGTAATATGCTTGGGTTGCAAGTGTCATCGCCAAGGGAGAACCATTGTGGGATACTTCAAGGGGATAATATACAAGAGAGACTTAATGATTGAGGCCAAGCATTGGATCAGCCTTATATGCTCGTGTGTGAGGTCAACAACTAATGATAACAAGTCATCCTTCATAAGTGCATCTTTATCACCATAATTATGACTGGTGTACCAATAAATATTGTCTATATTATCGCAATCGAGATCAATACTAGGATGCGTCAGTGTGAACGGAGATACTCCTTTAAAGTGTTGATATCTATACTATGCCACAATGATTTGGTACCCCTCATACGAGGGCTTGATAGGGTCAGTACTACCGACTCAAGGATCATCCTAGCAGCAAGCTGATATGAAGAAAAATTTGTTTTAAAGAGACGCCGCGTAAGTGAGGAGGACCTTTCCATTCCTTCTGAGATCAGTGATAATGTCTCAATTAATTAGACCCCTAGCCCTGATGAAGAGAATGTCGGTGACAATAAATAGCCAGAACACCGGTCCAACATTGCAGCTAGTCTAACCCCCTCAGTCTCTATACCATAACCCCTGCCTGCTATGCCAACAACGCATGCCTTTCAGCCATGAGAAGATGCGAGTGTGCCCAAAAGTTTCCCACTATAAAATTGATGTGGAAACTACCTAAAATTATCCATAGGGCCATGGACAAGGTAGTGAGATAATTGCAAAATCAGGTGTCCATATTGTATGCGAAGGTGAAGCTTCTTGAAAGTGAGGTGTCATGGTTTAAGGGCAGAACTGACCACCATCAAGAAGAACCATGAGTTTAATTTTACTTTTGACCTTGATAACTTGATGGATGAAACACTTGCAGGTACCGCAACAATTCCGGCTAATGAGGATGATGAAGAGGGCATAGAAGAGCTCCCCGCATATGATGATGATACACTAACTGAGGTGCAGAAGGTTGAGGTCGCCCATAAGCACTTGCTGGTAGATAAGCGCAAAAAGTAAGTAGGGGCTTACTCTACCTCCTAGGCTCCTCCCCCAGGACTCCAGGATTTTAGAGCTGATCTAGCTGCCAATATTTTTTTCCTTCCAGCCATTCACCACTGCATTAAATGCTACGGGGTGTTCTAACCTCTGCTCTTTCTATTTTAATTGCATTAGAGATGATTCTACTAATTTATTGGGGGGTTGGGGGTACTCTCTTTTCTATAACTGCTAACGTGGAACGTGGACCTTGTTGTGATCTCTGTCTCTCCTGATATTGTGATATGCCCATGTGAAGGTCTTCTTGATAACTTATGCTTGTCAGTCCATGTAAGGGTAATTGATGACTTGTTTCTTTTATTATCTATTTTAATTTTATTTTGTTTCCCATGTGGGGGAATTTCTTAATGTTAGTATTTGGTTTGTTTGCTCGTGTGGGGGCATTAGTGACTTTTTGTATTTTAATCTTCTTGTTAGATTTGCTGGTGTAGGAGCAGAAATATTTTAACCTTGTAGATTTCTTTTATTAGCTCACCCATGTGTTGATTGAGATGTTATCTTGGCTTAATTTGAGTGGGAGAATGCACCCCCAATGAACTCGTTGCATTTGCAGTTCATGCACATCTCATGCTCTTCTATTGTTGTGTCGCGCATATGCATTTATAGTAGAAATTAACTCTAAGGGTTTTCTTTAAGCCACATTTGTAAATAAATTCCATGGATTTTCTTTATGCCACAGTTCTTTCACAAGGAGAAAGGTTTATTTTCTTGTTATTGCGTCAAACCGGGTGGCAATCCCCCTATGATAGACTGGAATAGGTGACCTTCTTCAGGGTGAACGCCTTGTTTTCATGAATAAAAGTAGTGCAAAAATGGAAAATACAATAACAAAATATATACATTATTGAGAGTAAAGAGTTGGGAAGTTGGGTGCATGCAACTAGATAAATATGAACGAGACTCAACATAAGGAAACTTAATTCTCTTGACTTCGTTTAACTTCTCCGAAAACCAATTTATAGATTGGAGATGTTAATTGAATTCAAGGATATTGATCGAGCAATGAGACTGGCAAAAAATAAGAGGTTTAGTGCCTAGTGATATGAGAATTTTTTGGGCTCACTTGCCTTCACACAGGCTAGAACATGCCTAAATTGTGAGTTGAGGAAAAATTCTAGTCTACGTTTGGTTTGGAAGATAATTCTAGCCTTTCTTTGGAACCACCCCCCCACCCAAATGAAGATCGCACCCTCATCAACGACCCTAACTATCCCAATTGAGCATAAAACCCTTTTTTTAAACAATATATCATAATCATAGGCATGATGTAATGAACGTAGGCACCTCAAATGTTAAATTTAAGGGTAAAAACTTGTAGGCAAAAGGCCTAAGTTTGGCACACAAGAGCAAGAATACTGCTAGAGGAAGGGCGAGAAATTTTCAACATCCATTTATAATATATATATATATATCAAACATAAATAAATAAGTAATTTTAGTTTTTAAAACATATAAGAAAGGTCAAGAAAGAGGTGTTTAGTGGAGATGATGAGACTAAATAAATGCAACTGAGAAAGCAAGAAAGGTCAAAAGTAAGAAAGAGGAAAATACACAATGAGGGTTATAGAAAGAAAAAAAGTAAAGAGGAAGAAAAAGGTCTCAAGCGAATTACACTGGCTATCTTCCTCATCACCTTCCTACCCAGTGCACTGCCTGTAAGTCCTAGAATATTTAAAACCTTGTTGGACTACATTAGTAGAAAGTTACAAGTTTTGCAAGCCTATGGTCCTACTAGTGGCATGTGAGCATATTTTTTAGAGTGAGTGATTATATTCATATTGATGCGACATCCACCATGTCCTAATGGATCAGGGGGTCCTCTCTTTGTTGTGAGTGTCGCTCTAACCTCTTAAGGTTAGCTCATCCAGTAGCTCAGTTAATGAACTTGAATGAGAATGGAAAACATAAGAATAAGGAAATCTAAGAAAGTATGTGTTCTAATGCATAGGTTTTCCAATGATTCAGGTGTGGGATATCCCATACCCCTTTTTAAACCAAAAATTTACTCCAGTTAATGAGTATGTTCCAAATTGGGAACAAACTCGTAGTCTAGGAGTCTTTAGCAAGTGAGTCATCCATGATCATGCGCAGTGTGTAATCATATTTCTTAGTATTTTTGTTTACATCAAAATATTCAATCTCATTATTTAAGGACAAACAATATTTTATGTTTGGGGGTTCGGTAGGTGGGCGGAATACCAACTTCTTGAGCATTTAATCACAAAATATTATCTATTTAAAGCTTGTTAGAAATTAATTTTCATTCTAATGAGTTTCCTAAATATGGAATTTATAGGAACAATGAGGCCACATAGAATTGGAGCATATGAGAGAACAAACACGCAAAAGAATGAGAAAATGTGTATAAATCAAGGGCATCACACCATTAATAGAAATAAGACACTCACTAAAGTCATTGTTCGACCACACAATTCGATGTGCGATTTCTATAATTAGGAATGAAGCCATACAATTGAGTCGCATAACTCATTGCCACAAACAAGGACCACTAGAAGCATTGCGCAAATTGGACAATGCATTGTATGACCGCATAAATTATACCGAACAACATATGGAGACGCAGAACACATTATTCCAATATGTGGCTCAATTGTGCGAATCGCACATAAAACTGTCTGGTCGCACAATCAATTGCATGGTCACACATTGAGCAGCACAATACTGGACGGGGATTAAATTTGTCTTTTGATTTATACATCTTATAAGGACATATAAATAGTTTTTTTGATGATATTTTGTGGAGAACTGAATATTGTTTCTTTGGAAGAGACAAAAACCCAAGTTTGTTTTTAGAGCATTGAACAATTTAGCTTCAACCCCCATATTTATGGGTGGTAATTTGAGTTTTTGAGCTTGGACTTAACAATTAATGGCAGATCATGCGATTGAAAATATAATTTTTCTTATCTATGTCTATGAGTAGATAATCCTCTATTTCTTAGGGGTGTGCATTAATGGATTCTTATATGTTGTTGGGTTCTTAGTTCTATATTCTAACTCAACTTTGAATACAGGTCTTGTAATATCTTAATGTTTAATTGCTAGTTTGGGGGTTACAAACTCAAACATTTAGTTCTACCATTGCTTGAGAAAGAATAAAGGAAACTATAGGAGGATAAGAGAAAAAAAAAGACTTGAAAACATCTTTCATTTAATGGTGAATACTAGAGATAGGTTAA
>JBDJHY010069972.1:0-13846 GCA_039654485.1 Withania somnifera
TTCCTCGATTGAATTTCTTTGTTTTATTCATAAAGCATGAATCTTTGACCCTTTTTAATTAATTTTGTGCCAGGCTATGTTGAAACCCTTCCCGCACCTCGAATTATGCTCATTTTTGGAGCACGGGTTCTTGGAGATGCTAGGAACCTTGTGGAAAAGTTTGTTTTCGCTTTCGACGAGCGGGCCCCATTTTAGGCCTAGTTTGGAACTTAATTTAAATTGTATCATTAGACTCATATTGATCTATGGATTCTTATTATATGAGTTTTAGAGCCATTGGAGACCGTTTGCTATCAATCGAGTTGATATATGAGATTTACATCACTTTGTTCGTTGGACAAGAGGTAGGCTCTGTGAGTCTATCTCTCGGTGTATAACTTGATAATTGTACTAAACAGTATCCGTGGGCTGGCTTTTAGTTGTTACCGTGTACTTGGACCGCTCTTTTTTTATTTCTTCCACCATTTTTTCCCTATATTGGTGTTCGATGTAATATGTCATATGTGACTTATAATTAGCCTTATGATGGATTTAAGATGACTTTGGAAGTAGTAGAACGTTGATGCGTCAGTTGGTTTTGGGTTTTGGCCTCTAGTTTAGGTTGGTTATTGTGTTGCTAGTTGTAGATTAGTTGCGCCTGTATAGGATATAGGTTGGCTATGTATAGTATATGCTATTGTGTTCATTCTAAAGAGTATGGGCCATAGGCCCCATTTGAGAGTGCATTGGCTCTGGGGCCCGTATCAGCACTTGATTTTGATTCTAGGCTAGATACTGATAATATGGACAATAAATGGATAATGATATAACATATAATAACTTGGAAGATTCTGATAATAATACAAGTTAAAAGAATTTTAAACCACTTTAGACTCGACAATGTAAACACTCGGTATCACAATTTTAACTTGTTTTAGTCTAGGCTTCACACCCGATATCACTATTTTATCTCCTTGAAAACTTATCCATCACTTGATTATTTATTGCTATTGTTTATATATCGTTACAAGGATTCCTGGTACGTTCTCTTATTTTGCATGAGATCCTATTTTGATGTTTTAGCTAGCGAAGCATGTCTATCTGTTTACTTACTTCCTATCTAAGTAGCTAGCTTCCATATCGTGCTATTTTATTCTGTCGCCTTACATTCTTGTATCCGTTATTTACTACTTTTATGATTGTTATGTACTTAGCGGGCCCCTCGAAGCCTATTGGGTACGAGTTTCTTCGACAACCTGTACTCATACTACACTTGTTCTTCTGGTGCATATCTGAGTACTAGCACCCGATGTTGATTTACGAATTATAGTTCGTTCTTACTTCTTGTTGCTTTCAAAGATACTAGTTGAGCTTGACGTCCAGTTGTTCCTTCTCTCTCTTGAACTGGACTTGTCTCTATTGTATTTTTGGAGACATAATTATATTAGACTTTTGTTGACACTCCATACTTAGAGACTCTATTTTATTTACACTGATATTATGTTTTGGGAGTTTATTGATTTTATTATTATATTTCTCTATATTTATCACATCTTCTTTCCTTTATACCTTGTTATTGTACTTATGCATTCCACTATTGTTGATGTTATCCCTCCGTTTTGGCTTTAGGCTAGAGGGTTGGTTCTCTTACTGGTGGGATAGTAGACACCATCATGATCTAAGAAATCGGGTTATGACAAATTGGTATCAGAGCCCTAGGTTAGTCTGGTGTCAGTGTACAGAGCCAATGTCTAGTAGAGTCCTACAGATCAACGTGAAGACATTCGTGGATTATCTTTGGGAGGCTATAGTGACATGTAGGAATGTGACTTATCCTTTTTAATCCAACTTCGTGCATACATCATAGATTTTTTTTGAAAGCTTTTACTCATAGTCTTCATTCTTTCACGAATGCCACATACACGATCTTCAGAAGCTCGACAGACAACTCCATTTCTTGCTACAACACTTGTGGGGGTAACTATTCTAGTTTCCACTCTAGAGACTCCGCCATATCCGGCAACACCTGTTGCAGTGCCCATCCCAACACTTATTCCATCAGCTACTCCAGATATTCACACAATTCTCTGGAAGTTACTTAGTGCGTATGGTGAGCCTCCTACTGACAGGACATAGACAGCCGCTCCAAGGATATAGCTTACAGTTCAACTCCTCTGGTATAGCCAGTTCCTCCAGTTCAGCCGGTGTATCCAGTTCATCCTTTTGTGCAAGTAGATATTCTTGTACCTGCTCAGGTTCTTTTGGTACCAATTGTTGCTCCTATAGTTAAGTAGTGGAAAACTATGGCAAATTCAAATCAGAAGCTCCTAACCATATTCCTGAGGTTGGATCCTCCTCGGTTCACTAGAGTTCCGATAAAAGTGCACACGAGTTTGTTATTGAGTGTAAAGAGAGGTTGACAAACCTTGGTGTTTTAAAGACCCACGGTGTAGCTTTTACCACCTACCAGATGCGTGGTGCAACTAAGGTGTAGTGGAGGGTTTTTGTTGAATACAGACCAACAGGTTCACCTTAGCCTACTTGGACCGAGTTCTATAAGGGTTTTTATGAGAAAGTTTGTATCGAGGGCCAATTAAGAGCATTTAAGGGAGGAGTTTAGAAAGATTGAGTAAGGATCGATATCGGTGGCTGAGTATGAGGCTTGATTCCACCAGTTTTCAGTATATGGTGTTGCATCTATGCCTACTAAGGAAGAGAGAGTTCACAGATTTGCCTATGAATTGAGAGACAGGCTCCGTGAGGCTGTGGCTTTGCTAGTATCTGATGGTCGACCATTTCAGGCCATGGTAGATCATGCTAACTCAATAGAGGCCTCTATCATGAGTCGCATCAACACAATAAGAAGAGGTAGAGGCATCAGGGTCGTTACATCGAGTCGTTCTAGGGGCCGTGGTCAGCCACAGTATGTTCAGGGCCAAGCTAGCAGGCCGGTCCAGACTTTATTACAGGTTTCAGTACCGTCTAGGCAGAGTTTCTTGTAATCATATGTGGTGATTATAGTTACGATTTCTATGTGTTCTAGACCCACACCATCTTTGTTTGACCCTGGGTCTACTTGTTCTTATACGTCTACTTATTTTGCACCCAGTTTTAGGTTGACTAGTGAGATTCTATCAGTATCTATGTGTGTTGCTACCCCTGTATGATATCATGTATGATTTTTGTGGATTTTTATTATATCATGTATGATTTTTATGGGTGAGATGGATACTTGGGCTTATTTAATGTTGTTAGAAATGTTGGATTTTTATATTATACTGAGCATGGATTGGTTGTCCCCTCATCGTGGGGTTTCGGATTGTTATGAAAAGTATGTTACCTTAGTTATGCCTGGTGCATCTCTGGTTGTGTGGCATGGTTCTAGTAGCCACATCATCGATAGGGATCATCTCTTATCTTCAGGATTAAAGGATAGTATGGAAAGGATGTTTGGCTTACTTAGCATACGTTTGTCACATTCGGGTTGACACTCCTACTCTTGAGTGTATCCCTATGGTTTTCTAGTTTCTTGATGTATTTATGACCGACCTACCAGTCCTACCACCCGAGCAGGATATTAATTTTCTATACCAGGCCCATATCTATTTCTCCTTACCGTATGGCTCCTGCAGAGTTGAGAAAGCTGAAGGTTCAACTCCAAGATTTGTTAGATAAGGGCTTTGTTTATTCTAGTGTGTCACCGTGGGGTGTGCCATTCTTCTTTGCTAAAAAATAAGGATGTTAATTTTCGGATATTTATTGATTACCGTCAACTGAACAAAGTGACAGTTAAGAATAATTATTCCTATGCCAAGGATTGATGACTTGTTTGATCAGCTTAGGGTGAAACAGTTTTCTCTAAAAATAGACTTGAGGTCAAGTTCCCATCAGTTAAGGATTTATTCAGAGGATATTATGAAGACAACATTTAGGACTCGTTATGGCCATTATGAGTTTTTGGTCATGTCTTTTGGTTTGACTAATGCTTCGACAGCTTAAGCCCTATTTGGACTCCTTTGTGATTGTATTAATCGATCTTATTTTGGTGTATACATGGAGTAAATATAATCACGAGCAACACTTGAGGGTGATACTTCATACTTTTAGCTTTTTTTGAGAATATTTATATGATTTGCAAGTATTTTTTTGATTAAATACGTGTAAAGTGTCGCTAACCAATGTGATTAACATTTTTCAGGTTTATTGGGCAGTTTGAGAATGATAGAACAAGCTCAGAAGAAAGTTTGATGAGCAGGTAAAAATGCAGAAAAGTGACCCCTATCATGATAGGGATCAAGACGTGATAGAATCTCCATTACGATAATGATTATGTCATGATCCCCTTTGTTCCACCGACAGAGAAATTCTGCTCAAGGCAGGATTAAGCAAGGACTGTTTGGTCTTTTCATACAAGCGTCTATATAAGCATTGGGAAACGTTTTTCTTTAAAGAGTTCTGATTTTTGGCTTTGGAAAAGAGAGGAAACACTTGGGGAATTGAAGACACACAAGAAGTTAGAAGACAACCTAGGGGTTATCTCTTTCTTTCAATTCTTGTATTGTAATGTTCTTGAATATGTTCTCGAACTGAATATGAGCTGTAGAGGCTAAATTCCCTTGTTCTAAGGTTATGGTTAACACACCTTGGATGTGATTAATTTGATATAAATTAGTATTTGTTCTTACCATTGATTGTTCTCATGCCTTGTAATTAATGTGTTTCTAATTGTTGGCCACCACTAGATGAACTTCCTAGTTTGCATGATTCATTGAATTCAATATTATTGTGAGTGAAATAGGAGCACGAGGAGCGTAGTTAAGTTGATAACCTTAATCCGAGATTAACAACCTCAGGAGTAACTAAGACAAAAAAGTGTATTTAGTGCTTCTATTGGTTGAATAGGGAAGAAAGTGTAATGCGTTTATGAAATTCATATAACACTTGCACATTGGAGTAGTTGCGTGCTTGTATAAATAGGGACTAGGGGGCTATAAATCCCTAGTCGTGATTTCAACCCCTATATCAACAATCAATGAATAAGCGCCTTTATGAAGATTAAGACTATACTAGTGTGTGTGCAATTACCATATCCTTGGAACGTTCGTTTATATCTCTTGTTGAGTTATTTCACTACATATTTATTTTGCGTGTTAATAGTTACATTAGAACTAAAGAATTATCGCACTCCTATCCTATTCTCTTATATTGCATAGTAGATTAAGACCTTACGTAGAATCATTTGGCAATTCTAATTCATAATTTCAAGTCCCTGTGGGTACGACCGCGTACACTTGCGCGTGCTAGGGAGTCATCAAGTTTTTTGCGCCATTTTCGGGGACTTAGAAATTAGATAGATTATGATTCATATAGGTGATTTTTTATTATACAATTATTAACTACTTGATCTTAGCATTTTTAATTCTTTGTAGCTGCTATTACAGGTAACTTGGCAAGAGACAGAACCTTGGTGGAACCATTTTCCGAGCCAGAGCGATTTATTTACACTCAGCACAGAACAAGGATATTCCCTCTCTTAGGTTCACAAGTCCAGTTGGATCAACCAAATATCATAGTGCCTGCTGAGATGGGCGCGCCAAGATCGGTCCATGAGGTGGCCATTACTAAGGCCACCAATGCTACCTCCACTATTTAGAAGCTCGCCCCAAGGGGTAGAATCATTCTCAAATAAAATATGGTGCAGCTTTTCCACACGAGCGGTCAATTCACTGGTCTTTCCCATGAGGACCCACAACAACATATCCAAAACGTTTTGGAGAACAGTGATACATATATCCCCACAAAAGTTTTATTAGATTATGTAGGATCACGCTATTTCCATTCTCATTATTGGGGGAAGCAAAAAGATGGCTACCGACAGAACCACCTAATTCTATTACTTCATGGGAGGATCTGGAAAGAAAGTTCTTGAATCATTTCTTTCCAACTGGAAAGATAGCAAGGCTAAGAAGTGAAATTCTCAGTTTCAGACAAAATCTTGGAGAAAATATATTTCAATCTTGGGAGCGATTCAAAACCTTGTTCCGGAATTACCCACATCATCAGCAATCCATTGAAATGCTGTTGCATACTTTTATTGAGGCTCTGGAACCCAACTATAAAATATTGCTAGATTCAACACTTATGAGGAGATGTACACACTGCTGAATAGGATTGCCACAAGTAATCCTAATTGGAATGGTGACATGTCAAGAACTATTACGATGAAGACTACTACTGAAGTGATGGAGTTAGATGTCGTGATTGCATTATCAGCGCAAATTTCATTCCTTCAGAACAAACCTTTGGAAAGCAACAACAATAATGTAGTCCAATCACAAGCTCAAGGGCGGTGTAAGACATGTGGGGAGGAGTGGCGACCATACGTCTGATGTAAACTTTATTGGTAATGCACAAAGAGGCCAAGGGAAACAATATTATGGAAATTATTATAATGCAAAATTGGAGGAACCACCCAAACTTCTCATGGGGTAAAATCAAAATCAACCACAGAAGTAGAGTTCAGGTACATATAGAAATCAACAACTTAACCAGCAACAGGGACAAAAATTTAACCAGTAGAACTATGATCAATCATAGAATAGGCAAGCCAGTAATAAAATAGAAGTGTAGTTGAAGAAGTTATTAGAAGGGAAGTCAGGCGATCGTGAGAGATTGCCTAGGTTGGAAGCAGATTTGAAGAATCAGCAGTTAGCTACACAACAACTAGATAGATAGATGGTCAATCGGCTGTTTCTGAAAACAAGGCCTCAGTGAGGCTTACCCAGCAACACAGACCAAAAACCAAAATAGCTAAATGTCATATCAACTAGAAGTGGAGTACAGTAGCATCAACTAGTTCCTAAAAAGGCAAATCAGGGGATCAGTGAGAAAGAAATAGCAGTCATAAGGAATCTAGTAGCAATAATTTGATAACAAATTTGAGCGGTGCAATAGCTATTGTGAGGCCTCCACCACCTTTTCCTCAAAGGATGAAGAAACAAAAGGAATAAGAAAGCTTTTAAAAGTTCAAAGAATTATTGGGGCAAGTTCATATCAACTTGCCTTTAATTGACAAACTTGCGGGTCAAAATTATTTTTTCTTTTTGGATGGATATTCAAGTTATAAAAAAATTACTATAGCACCCAAAGATCAATAAAAGACCACGTTCACATGTCCGTTTGGCACTTATGCTTTCCGGCAGATGCCATTTTGGTTGTGCAATGCGCCGGCCACTTTCCAATGGTGCATGATGGCCATTTTCAGCAAAATGGTAGATGATTTCGTCGATGTTTTTATGGATGATTACTCAGTCTATGGTAGTTTATTTGAGGAATCTTAGAGTTATTTACAGTTAAACTAGGAGAAGTGTCACATTCTTGTGAATGAAGGTATTGTTCTTGGGCACAAGGTGTCCAAGGTTGGATTGGAAGTAGATAAGGCTAAAGCCACTGTGATTTTGAACTTGCCAACACTTGTTACAGTTAAAGAGGTACAGAGTTTTTTGGGACATGCTGGTTTTTATAGAAGATTCATTCAGGATTTCTCCAAAATCTATCATCCCATGTGTAGGTTGCTCGAGAAGGAGGTACACTTTGACTTCTCAACTGAATATTTGCAGGCTTTCACCCAGTTGAAAAAGAAGTTGACTGAAGTGCTGATTTTAGTAGCACCTAATTGGGAGATTCCATTTGAATTAATTTTTGACGCCAGTGATATAGAAGCGGAAGCAGAACTGGGCCTAGGAAGGACAAAATCTTTCACTCTATATATTATGCCAATAAGACGTTCGATAGCACTCAGATGAATTACACTATTACAAAAAAGGAGATGCTAGTCGTAGTGTATGTAATTGATAAATTTAGGGCCTACCTAGTAGGTACTAAAGTTATTGTGTACATCGATCATGCAACTATTCATTATGTATTTAACAAGAAGGAGGATAAGCCAAGGTTGATTAGCTGGATCCTTTTTCTTCAAGAGTTTGGTATTGAGATTCGTGATCAAAAGGGTTATGAGAACCAAGTAGCCGACAATCTATCGAGGTTGGAAAATCTTGAGAATTTGAAGGAGCAAGGGCCTATTTAGGAAGAGTTTCTAGATGATCATTTGCTGAGATTGTTGATCCAGCAGTTGCCTTGGTATGCAGACATAGTAATGTGTTAGTAAATGGAGTCTTCCCACTGGATGCCATAAGACAATAGAAGAGGTGGTTGAAGCATGATTATAAGTTTTTACTATTAGGATAAGCCCTTCCTTTATAAATTAGGTTTTGATCAAATCATCAGTTGATGTATTCCTGAGTGCGAAATGCATGAAAGTCTTGCTAAATGTCATGTTTCTCTTTATGGGGGCAATCATGGTGGTGAGTGCACTACCCACATGGTATTATAGTTTGGGTTTTTCTGGTTATCTTTATTCAAGGATGCAATTGAGTTTGTCAAATGATATGATAAATACTAGAGGATGGGGTCTATTTATAAGTGGCATGAGATGCTATTGAACAACATCTTTAAAGTGGAAACATTTGATGGTTGGGGGATATATTTTCGTCTCAAGGGAATCGGTACATTCTTGTGGCAGTGGATTATCTGTCTAAATGGGTAGAGGAAGCTTCCCTACCTACAAATGATGAAAGAGTGGTGCTGCAATTTGTGAAAAAATAGATCTTCACATGATTTAGAAGTCCAAGGATGATTATTAGTGATGGAGGGTCGCATTTCAAAAACACATGGTTCAAGGCCTACTAAGAAAGTATAGGGAAACTCATAAAGTAGCTACATCTTACCACCCTTAGACGAGTGGCCAGGTGGAGGTGTCAAACAGGGATCTCAAACAAATACTCACAAAGACGGTAAATATGCAGTGAAAGGACTGGGCTGACAAGCTTTATGATGCATGTGGGAATATCGAACGACATACAAAACACCTATAGGTACCTCACCATATCGGTTGATCTTTGGCAAAGTATGCCACTTACCGGTGGAGCTAGAGCATAGAGTATATTAGGCTGTGAAGCTGCTGAATGTTTATTTCAAAGTAGTAGGTGACATGAGGATATTGTATTTACTTGAGCTTGAGGAGTTTCGACTGAACGCTTATGAGAATGCCAAGATTTACAAGGAAAAAACAAAGACATGGCATGGTAAGCAGTTAGTAGAATGTTCGTTCGATAAGGATCAAGAGGTTTTGTTGTTCAATTCAAGGTTATGACTATTTTTGGGTAGATTATTCTCCAAGTGGATGAGTCCATTCAAGGTTGTGAGAGTTACAAGTAATGGGGCCATCGAACTGCAGGACTAAAAATCTGACCAAATATTTTTTGTGAATGGGCAGTGGTTCAAACATTATTAGCTTGACGTAGATCTTGGGGTGACCTCAATCAACATGGGGAATGCATGATTTTGAATAGGTCATGCCATGATGTTAAAGGTGCTTCACAGGAGGCAACCCATGTGTTGTAAGTTTTTGATATTGTAGGTGTTTTCCTTTTTAATTTTAGAAATTTTTTAATGCGTAATTAGCCACACATCATGGAATGTGAAAGCTATGTTAATCAAAAGTGTTTTTTAGTAAAAACTACTACTGGTTGATTGATCATGATTAGTATCACATCATGATGCTTATCGTGATTAATCTCTTGAAGATGGATTTCCACCATGATAAGTATCACGATGTGGTGCTTATCATGATGCAATTTTGGATAAGCTGGATTTCCATCACGTTAAGCATCACGTCGCGATCCTTATCATGATGGAAAACTATTTAGCACTTTTCCCATTACGATAAGCATCACGACATGATTCTTATCATGATGGGAATCTGTTTAATAGACACTCCATCACGATAATGATCAAGTCATGATGGAGTGTCATGGGTGGGTTTTTCATTAAAAATATAAATTAACCCAACCCAACTACCTTTTATATAAACCCTTCACCCATTATTCTTCCCTATTCCCCTATATCAGCCATTTTTCTCCCCCAAAACTCCCAATCTCTCCCATTAATTCCTTGTTTGGGGTTATCTTCTTCAAGGCTCAACAAGTTTTCTTCTTCTTCTCCTACATAAAGGTATGTGTTTCTCTCTCTTCTTACGTGTTTACTCTGTATTATGTATTATATACTTCCATGTTTGTGATAAGTATGGCGTTTCTTATTGGTTAATGATGTGAATGTGTATATGTGTTTAGTGATGGCAATGTAGTATGTAGGTGGTTGATGTAGGGGTATGAGTTGAAGTTGACAAGTTGGGGCACAAGGGTAGTCTTATTGCATCGACATTGTCGAAGTAATAGTGTTACCTTAACATGGCTACCTTGAAGTTCATATTGGTTGATTTGGTTAACAAATTATACCGTTGATGTAGTTGAGTCATAATTTTGGACGTGTTCATGGTAGACATGGTGGGGTTGCCATTGTTGACCGAACATATTTTAAGCAAGTTGGTTCAGTTACCAGAGATGCCATTACATAGATATTGATTTGTACACTGAGGCATTGTGTTTGCTTTGTTGACATGTTAACTATGGATTTGGGGGTTACATTGTGTATTTGATAGGGTTGAGTGCAATATATTGCACGGGTTGGATTGCTTTGGTGTGCAGGACATGAAGTTCGGAGTGGTAATGTTGATTGGTGATGATAGTGCTATGTAGGTATTTTGGTTATGCTAAGGCTATGTACCATTGTGTGGTGTCATAGCATCTTTGTAAATTCCAGTTTTGTTGTGTCTTGTAAGTGGATTTTCAATACTGAGCATAGTTTGTATCTTTAAGTTGTTCGGGTTGTGGCATTGTTGGGGAAGTCTGATGTACCCATGTTGGCAATCGTCTTGCTCTATTTTGTATTATTTGTTTGTGTTTTTTAGTGAGTGGGTGTATCCATTGTTTGGGTTTGCTCATGCTGGCTATTTTGAGGAACCATGCCGCCAAAATATTTCACAGCCAGAATAAGTTCCTCAAGGGCTATACCTAAAAGGGCCCGAACCTTTTAAGAGGCGCAACCACCATGCATGACTACGTCAAGGATACGCAGATGCCACTTCGGTATTGTGGCTGTTGAGAAGATGGGTTGCAAGTGGTTTAAGAAGAACACTATGGTTAAGTATTTTCCGGTGGAGAGAATTGATAGAAACATCCTGTCAGTGGAGTTCATCGACATTCTAGCCCAGATTCGATAGCTACTAATGGATTTATTTTTGACGATTAAGGTGAATATAATGTGGACTTGATGTGAAGTTTTATGCAAACTGGAACCCTCGCGAGACGAGTGAGATAGCGGTGCAGGGGAGCACCATTTGATGTACAGCTACGGCAGTTAATAATTTTTTGGGTACTAATGATAAAGCTAATATGATGCTGTTGTGCCACCTGTGGCGTCACCCTCCTTACCAACACATTCGGCATACCTATGTGGGCCCACTTCTCAAGCTTAGTGGATCCGGGATGCTAGGGGTCGACATATAGCTTTCCCCTTCTCTCACCTCAATAAGGAGGCACGGTATTGGTTTGAAGATTGTCAACCACTGCTTGTTTCCCGTCAACTACTACACCACAATCCTTCGCATACAGATTGGTGTGGTTTATAATTTAATGACTAGCATGGAGCTGAATGTCGGGGGTATTATATTGTCTATTATGCACAAGGCCCAATGTAGCCGCAGATGGCGCTATAGCTTTAGAGGATTGGTGATGAGATTTTTTAGAGGGAGGGGCATCGAGGAGGACCTCGCTTATGTGATTCATCCGCCGATAGCCAAGGCAGTTGATGTGACCTCCAGTAGGCGGTTTGGAGACACAGGTGATGGCCAGAGACTCACTCCGCAGGAGCGGAATGCCATGTACAAGAGCTACTTCAGATTCATATATGGATCCAACATGTTGAAGCTTCGAATCGGAGGTCGGCTTGCAATAGAGGATGAAATAAACACTCTTAACACCCAGTATCCATTGAATGACCATGCACGTATCATGTTTTGGATCAGACCTCTTTTTATTGAGCAATGTTTGGATCTTTTTATGATTAGCCTATACATTGACTACTCCTACCAAGTTTTGTAGCTTTGTTGGACTCACGAGGTACTACTATTAGTTTGTTGAAAGGTCCTCTTCTGTAGCAGTGCCATTGACTAGAATGATTAGAAAGGATTTTCCTTTCCGTTAGTCGAATGAGTGTAAGGTTTGCTTTCAGAGGCATAAGACTATCTTGACATATGCTCACATGTTTACATTACTAGTTTAGGACCAAAGTTTTGCAGTATATCATGATGCTTCTAGTGTGGATCTTTGTTGTGTATTGTTGCATCAATGTCATTTTATTGCTCATACTTCAAGATATCATAAGGTTAATAAGCAAAACAACCCTACCCATGATTTGGAGTTGGTGGAGGTAGTTTTTGTGCTCAATATTCGGCGCCACTACTTGTATGGAGTCTATTGTGAGATTTTCACCGATCATCTTAGTCTTCAGTATATTATGAGTTAGAGTGAACTAAATTCTCTCTAGTGGAGATGGATTGAGTTGCTGAAGGACTACGAAATTTCTATTTTGTATCATCCAGGAAAGGCACATATGGTAGTGGATTCCTTGAGAAGGAAGTCAATGATTATGGGTAGCTTGGATTCTTTATAAGTTTACTATAAAAGTTGTCTTATTATGAAAGATGTAAACTTTGAGGATTTAGTTTCCATGAATAACATCGAATATGCTTCCAAATATAAGAGCATGGAAGATATGCTCGAGTGCATTAAAGAATCTTTGTAGGTATTTTTATTATTTTGAAGGTTGAGCTCTTGCAGGCAAATTGAGTTTTTGATAAATGGTTATAATTCGTATGTTATAAGTCAATTGTTGGTACCAAATAAAGTAATGGATTTGGTATTTTAATTGATCATTTTTTTTGCTAATTAATTATTTGACTTGAAGTGGTGCTTATATGTCTTGAGCTTAAATGGTAACCCATTTCAGTAATGTTATTAGTTTTTTTTTTATTTATTTAAGGACAAGGAATAGTTTAAATTTAAGGATATCATCACTTGGTTTGTAATCAATTTGTCTCTTTTTAAGTTATATAGTTTTATTCTTTATCGATAAAAATTGAATTTTTTTTGGGTTGCTTTTATTTTATAGGTTTATATGATTGAGATGTCATCAAGTTCACATCAACTCAAAAACAATAATTTTCTAGAGAATTGGTGAATTTTCTTGCACTAAGAAAAAATTCCCCTTATACGTGATTGAGTTGGAAGGATACAATAGGTTAAAGGAGATACAATTTATGGTAAACTCCTACGCATGATGGTGCGGAACTGTGTAATCCTCTTTTGTGCTATTGCACTTTTTAGCATGATAGCCCTATACTGTGATTGGGTGTGAAAACTGGAAATTTTTTAGAAAAACAAGTATTAGAGAGCTAGGGTTCCACACAACACTTAGTGGTTGAAGATTTGATATAGTATTAATCTTTTCTTCATTTCTTTGATCCCTTTCTTTGAATCGAATATCTAAGTTAAACCTTTAATTTAGCCTAGACCGGTCCCGGGCCGGTCCGATTTGACAAAATCTAGCTTAGTCCCAAATGGGCCTAGCCAATTTAAACTGAATTTGTTGATCTAGACCGGCCCAAGCCATATGAACAATGTTCAGTCCGACCCGCTATGAGCAATGTCCATTTAAAAAAAGAGTTAAATGTGTTTAATTGATTGAAATATATATTTTTTATAGTTCAAAATTAGTATGAGTATACAAGAGGGTATTCATAATATTTACATATATACTAAAGATATATAGTATCTACTAACAATATATACTATATACTAAGGATATACAATAAAACTAGAGGTATATACTATATACTTAAGATATCTCT
>JBDJHY010070082.1:0-13846 GCA_039654485.1 Withania somnifera
GGCATTTGTCGGAGTTTTTTAAGGATTATGACATCACTATTTTGTCTCACCCGGGCAAGGTCAATGTAGTGGAGGATGTCTTTAGTATAAATTCGTTTTTATTGTTTTCAGGATAACAACCTACCTTCGGCTAGAGACATTCAGAGTCTAGCTAATAACTTAGTTAGATTACAGATTTCTGAGGATAGTGATGTTCTTGCTTGTGTAAAGGCTCGTTCTTCATTGATAAAGTAGATCCATGCCACTCAGTTTAATGATGCTAAGTTTAGGATTATTCATAATAAGGTACTGTGAGGAGAGGCCAAGATAGCCAAGTTGGATTCTGAGGGTATTTTGAGGACTAGGGAAAGGATTTGTGTTCCTAAGGTAGGTGATTTAGTGAGGTCGATCTTAGAGAAGGCCCACAATTCTAGATATTCCATTCATCCAAGGGTGGGGAATATGTATCACGACTTGAGTCATTATTATTAGTGGTGTGTTATGAGTAATGATATCGAAAACCTTGTTGCAAGGTGCTTGAACTGCCAACAGGTGAAGTTTGAGTACCAGAGTCGGGAGGTGTATCTTAGAGGATGCCTATACCCTAGTAGAAGTGGGAGTATATTGCCATGGATTTCATTGTTGGGTTGCCTACCACTTCGGGGTGGTTATGGTTCCATTTGGGTGGTTGTTGATTATTTGACCATGTCTCCGCATTTTATTCCATTTAAGATGAGATACAATGCTCAGAAGTTGGCAGAGATTTACATTAGTTAGATAGTGTAGTTGTACAATACCTCAATTTCTATTATATTGACCGAGTCACATAATTTACTTCACACTTTAGAGTACTATGCAGCGTGAGATGGGTACTCAGCTTTATATAAGCAACCTTTCATTCTCAGATCGATGGCCAGTCTGAGCGTACTATTCAAGTGGTTGAGGACATATTGTGAGCTTGTTTTATTTACTTTTGTAGTCGTTGGGACCGGTTCTTACCATTCCAAAATTTTCCTATCACAACATTTATCATTCGAGCATTTAGATGGTGTCTTTCGAGGCATTGTATGGTAGGAGGTGTAGATCTTTGATTTGTTGATTTGAGACTTTTGAAGAGATACTATAGAGTACAAATTTGTTGCAAGATTTCATGGATAGAGTTATATTGATCCAAACCCGACTGATTTCTTCCTAGAGTAGGTAGAAGAGCTATACTGATAGAGGGTTAGGCCATTGGAGTTTATGGAGTGTGATAGAGTATGGTTGAAGGTGTCACCCATGAAGGGTGTGATGAGGTTTGGGAAAAAAGGTAATTTGAGTCCTCGTTTTATTGGTCTTTTCGAGATTCTAGAGCGGAAGGGAGATGTGGCTTAGAAGTTAGCTTTGCCATCTAGTTTTTCTGTGGTGCATCCGGTGTTTCTTGTTTCCATACTTCTGAGGTATATACCTGATGAGTCTCATGTGCTTCGGTAGGGTGCCTTGAGTTTGTACCCAGACTTATGGTTTGAGGAGGAGCCAATTGCTATACTTGATAGACAGGTCCGGAGGCTCCGTACTAAACCTATTGTAAAGGTATAGTAGAGACACTGACCGATCGAGTAGCCAATTTGGGAGATCAAGTTTGATTTGCGTAGCCAGTATCCTCAGTTATTTTACCTTTCGAGTACTTCTTCTTTCTTATGTTTGAGGACAAATATGTGGTTTTTAGTGGTGGATGTTATAATGATCCTAAAGGTTATTTTTTTCATTTCTTGAGTATTTTCACTATTTTGCCTTTCTCATAGTCCCATTATATCAAACTAAGAGTAGTTCCATGGTTGGTTCTAGTGTGGCATGTGATTTTATGTAAAAGTTTAAGAATTTTGGGGTTTGGAGCCTTTAAGTTCAAAATGATGAACTATAGAAGTCATCAAGAGTTCTGGACGTCGTATCAAAAATCTGTCATTTCCATCAGCTCTAGAATGTTGAGTTTTGTCTAGTTACACCCTCATTTCCTATTTTAGACCATTTGGTGGTGAGTTTGAGCACTTACACTGGCTAAAGTTTATTTATGAGCTAAATGGTTGACTTGGGTCAACTTTTGGTCTTAGAGTCCTAGGATAAAAAAATCTGATGGTTCCATTGGATTCAAGAGGTAAACTTTATCCTAGAATGTGGTATTTTATGTTTTCCATGAGCCCCGAGGGTATTCTGGTTATTTGTGTGATTTTAGTGAAAATGGATCCTTAGAGTGTTCGCGTTAAAGATACCTTGTATCCATATTTAGATGGTTCCTTTGATCTTGAAATACCGAAAATAATATGGTTGCATATAGGTTCATCATCACAGGGTTCCGTACGAATCTTGAGGGTCCATTGGGAGTCATTTTTTATTGCCATGTTTGTTGTTTCTATTGTCTTGTCACAACTTTATGACCTTCAACGTGATCGCACGGTGAAGCCTCAATCGCTAAGGTATGGGATATAATAGGTCGCGATTGTGAAGTCCTAGGTCTTAATGGGACCCAATCACGTGGACCATGTCCACGATCACGAGAAATTACCTGTAAGGTCATAACGATTGCGTGGTGGGGGCGGCGATCGCGATGGAGGAACTGTTCACCTAGCCATTTTTAAAATAAAAAATTACATTTTATTTCTCATATTTCATGCAAACACTCACCCTAAAACCTAATTTTGATGAACTTGATCAAGGAATTTCGAACATAATCATCAGGTAAGTGTTCTGAACACTATTTCATCGATTCCCCACTAGTTTATGGTTTAGAGACTAAAATGGTGATTTAAGGACTCGAAAATGGTTAAAATTGAGATTTTCGCAATAAAATCAAATGGGTTTTCAATGAAACTTAATATTTAACATCCTATAGTGATGGGTGACATTATTTTGCAATCAACATTTGATTTTGACTCCATTTGCCCATGGTCGGTTTTTGCATACATCTTGATTATTTGAAATTTGGTGTTGATTAGTGACTATTTTCTTGTAATTATTCTTTGGGTCACTAGATTGTGCACGGTTGGAGGGTAATCGAAAGGAGAAAGCACTTGAGTAGCTTAATTCGTCAAAATTAAGGTAAATTGAGGTTTAGTTTCTTTCTATAATTGTTAACAATTGCTTGCCAATTTTCTTGTGGCTTGGGGTGATATGGGTGCTTTGGGAAATTAGTACTATTTATAATGTTGGTATTAAATGAACAAGTGGAGGTAATAAACATACTTGATGTTTTTTTAACCATGATCTTGGTTGAATTATAGTGTAAATTGTTGGTTCGAAATATGTTGTTGGAAATGAAGTCCTGAATAAGATTTGAGACATAATAGTATACTTATTGATGAAATTGCCACAATAAATAAATGGCAATATTGATATACAAAATACTAATTCCAGGGAGGCTAAATTGGAATAAAAAGGCTATTCTTGATAGAAATTTCCCTAGAGGACCTTATGTTATTACATTGAAATATCAACTTTTGATACTTTTCCATAGTTCATATATGATGAGTACTCATTGATGAAACTTGTTGAATCTTGAACTATATCTTGATGAGGTCATCTTACTTGTTGATATTGATTTTTTCTTGACCATGATGCCTTGATTGATATTATGGTAAAGACAAACCCGAGGCTCTGACTTTATATCTATATTATGATGATATCATGACATTGTTAACAAGGAATAAGCGAGGCTCTGACTGGGTGCCTATGTTATTGAAATGACACCACAGAGGTCCTGACAGGATGTATATATATTTGAAAGGTATAGCTGAGGTCCTAACTAGATACCTGAATGTGATGATTGATGTTGGATACTACGATGAGTTAGCAAATGCCATTTATGATGAGCTGTTTGTGTGCTTGAGGTCCGTGTGGATGACTTTGGTTGTTGCTGGACTTGAATTTTGTGATACTTTTTTTCTATCATATGACTTGTGGAGTTTGATATTTGCTCATATTTGGTGTATCTGTATAAATTGTTTCTAGGCTATTGATTATATTTATTGTAGGTTGTAGTATTGTTGGAGGAACAGTTGGAGATTAGAGCTATTATTTTATCTTTGTAGTTATCCAGTTGAGAACGTTGCTAGTTGGAGATTAGAGCTATTATTTTATCTTTGTAGTTATCCAGTTGAGAACGTTGCTAAGTATCATTTTTCTTATACTCATTCCTTGATTTTTTGCATTTTTGTACAGGTAACGAGCCTCGGACTTAGAGGTTTTCTCTTCTCTCTTCATTCCAGGCAAATGTTGGGGATCTAGAGGTAGTTGGTGGCTCTTTCATTAGTTGCCGCGAATTTTCTCATTCTAGTATTTTATAGTGTTTTTAATTTTTAAAGATTCTGTATGGATATTCAAACTTCTTGTATTTATATTCTATAGAGGCTTGTGAATGGTGAAACCTGTCATTGGGGTAGACTTATATATCTATTTTATCATTATAACTTCCGCATTAAGATATTTTATTAGTTTAAATTCCCCTTTACCTGTTTTATTGTTATTTGGATGACCTATCAAGAATGGGAAGGTAGGCGACTTCACGTCCAATTTTTGGGGGTATGAAAACTATTTAGGTGCTCGAGGATATGTTGCGAGCTTGTGTTATTGACTTTTGTGGTCATTGTGATAGTTTCTTACTGCTCGTGGAGTTTTCCTATAACAATAGTTACAATTCGAGCATTCAAATGGCGTTTTTTGAGGAATTGTATGAAAGGAAGTTTAGATATCCAATTGGTTGGTTCGAGACTTCTGACGAGAGACCTTGGAGTGCTGATTTATTGTGAGACTCCATGGATAGAGTTAGGTTGATCTAGACCTAACTACTTTCTGTCGTAGAGTAGGCAGAAGAGCTATACAGATAAGAGGGCTAGGCCTTTGGAGTTCATGGAAGGTGATAGGGCATGGCTGAAGGTGTTACCCATGAAGGTGTGATAAGGTTTGGAAAGAATGGGAAGTTGAGTCCTCATTTTATTGGTCCTTTCGAGATTCTAGAGCTGAAGGGAGATGTGGCTTACAAGTTAGCTTTGCCACCTGGTTTATCTGCGGTGCATCTGGTGTTTCATATCTATGGTTCGGAGGTATATGCCTGATGAGTCTCACATAATTCAGTAGGATGCTTTGATTTTAGACCTGGATTTATCATTTTAGCAAGAGTCGGTTGCTATACTTGATAAATGGTTTCGGAGGCTCCGGACCAAAGAGATACCTATTGTGAAGGTGCAGTGGATACACCGATCGATTGAGGAAGCTATTTAGGAGACCAAGTCTGATATGTGTAGTTAGTATCCTCAGTTGTTTGTCCATTCAGGTACTTTTTCTTTCTTATGTTCGAGGATGAATATGATTTTTAGTGGTGGATGTTATAATGACCCTAAAGTTCATTTCCCTTTTCAGATTATTTTGACTATTTTACCTCTCGTGTAGTACCATCATATTAAACTAAGTGTGGTTCCATGGTTAGTTAGGGTGCGGGATGAGATTGGATATAAAGTTTGAGAATTTTGAGTTTTGAAGCCTTTAAGTTCAAAATAAGGAACTCTAGGGGTTATCTATAGTTCGGGACATCGTATCAAAACTCCGTTAATTTCACTTGCTCCGAAATATCAATTTTGTTCTAGATACACCTTCATTTCAGATTTTAGACCTTCCTTGGTGAGTTTGAGCATTTAGACGGGCTAAAAGTTTAGTTTTAAGGCAAATGGTTGACTTGGGTCAACATTTAAACTTAGAGTGCCCAGATCGAAAATCTGATGGTTCCGTTGGATTCAGGAGGTGAAGTTTGTCCTAAAATGAGGTTTTTAATATTTTTTATAAGCTTCGTAGGTATTTTAATCATTTTGGTTATTATAGTTAAAAAGGACTCTTAGCGAGTATTGGGTCAAGGAGACCTCATGCCATGATTTTTGATTTCGTTAAGTCTAGAGCATAAAAAATAGTATGGTTGTATTATGATTCGTTGTCACGAGATTCCAACTGAATTCTGAGGGTCCATTAGAAATCATTTTCTTCCTTTTAAGTTGCTGTCTAAAACTGTTGTTGCTGTGCTGTCAAACCTTCTCTATGTTTTAGGAGGTCTGTTGTGATTGCGGAGGGTTAGAGGTTCTTGTACATCGCCTTTGCGACCATATGGTCGCGTTCGAGATAGCTTATCCGCTGGGCCGGGTTGGATTAAGGGACCGCAATCAGACTGGTTCTTTGTAAATACGGAGGGTCCGGATCGGGTTAACCATGAATGCGGTGAGTTGTTGTGCACTGTTGCACTATTTTAAAATAAAAACCCTGATTTTGTTTCACTTTGTTCATGCAATACATGCAGTAAAAATTTTTTTTGCAAGATAAATCAAGGTTTTCGAAGAGTATTACTTGAGTAAGTTCCCTAATCATTATTTTATCAATTTTCCATCAGTTCAATATGATTTTAATTAATAATTTCATGGTTTTGAAGCCCAGAACAGTTAGTTAAGTGCAGAACTCGAGAAAGGTTAAACCTTGATATTTTTGTAAACGAAATGGAATAGGAGAAAGTTAATATTTAACATCCGATAGTGATGGACCCAGGGTTAATTTTTGCATAAGCCTTGATTATTTAGTTTTGAGTGTTGAATTGTGTGTATTCTCGTGTATTTCTTGTATGGGTAACTAGATTCCGTTCGATTGGAGGCTATTTGGAGGAGAAAGCAATTGAGTAGTTTGGTTTTTCAAAACTAAGGCAAGTTGAGGTTTAATGGTTTTCTATAAAATGTACTTTTATAGAAAAGGCCTGCCTCCCGATGTTCGTCAAATTTCCTGCCTCCTGATGTTCATCAAAAAAGGCCTATGTTTTCTATCTTAGATGAACTTGATCAATGAGACCATTTCACCACTTCTCAGCAAATTTCAAATGTTTTTCTAGGGAACTTAACTCAAGACTCATGTTGTGTATACATTTTCTCCTTTAAAGGCTCAGAATATATCAGCAACACACTATGCTCTGCTAATGTACACTTATGACACCGTTTTACCAATGACCCAAACTCAAGGGCTATATCGCATAGATGTTGACCATTATGTTGAAGTTGAAAATGAGGCAAAAGTGGTCAGTGTTGAAATGGTGAAAATAAATCTAAAGAGCTTAGAGGATTTTATGAGAAGTTTAAATGGGCTTGGTAGTAATCAAAATATTAGATACAAAGTTTAGTTGCCATCGGGTTACAAGATTTCAAAGTTTGAGAAGTTTGATGGACCTAGAAACTCTTTCTTTCATCTGAAAGTCTATTGTGAGAAGTTGATCAGTGTGGGAAAGAATAAAGGAATAAGAATCAAGATACTTAATCAAAGTTTGACTGAAAAAGCTTTAGGGTGGTACTCCAAGCAATATGCAGCCAAATAGCGTACCAGGATGATTTTGCAAATGTTTTTTTGTATCACTACAATCTTCATTTTGAGATTGCAGCTGACAGAATCTCTATTATAAAGATAAAGAAAAAATCAACTGAATACTTTTGCGAATATTCCATATATTGGAGGTAAGAAGCATCTAGGGTAAAAAATGATCACTTACTTCATTCAAGAGCAAGACTTAGAATACTATGAATGAATGATGTCAATGGGTGGAAAAGCCTTTGCTGAAGTTATTAAAGACGGAGAAATGATTAAAGATGGCCATAAGACTGGGAGGATAACAAGTTTGACAGAACTACAATCAACCAAAAAATCTTCCAAACTGGTAACCTCGGAGATGGAAAGAGAAAGAAGAAAGAAGTTATGGCAGTGATGACTCAAGGAAGTATATCAACTCGCCAACAATCTTCTTGATACCGATCTAGTGTTCAGTATGCTCAATATTCTCCATATCATGTATACAATGTGCAACCAACCTATCGACCTCCACAACCACCATAAGATTTTCAAAACAGTGTGCCTCATACAAATAATGAAAGGAAACCACCATTGACTCAACTTTATGAAAGGCTTACAGAGCAGGAATACGTCATCCAATGGAACCAAAGCCTGTGAATACTATAGCCATTTGGTATGATCCAAATAAACGATGTGCTTAGCACTATGGAGTTGTTGGCGATGATACCTAAAAGTGTGTCACCCTCAATAACAAAATTCAGGACTTAATTGATAACAAGTGATAACAATTGTAGAAGCTCCAACAAATGTGAACAACAATTCTTCCCCAATCACGAGAATTATTGTGTCTCCCTAGCACACGCAAGTGTACATAGTCGTACGAGTAATATAATGGCTCTTGCGAGTTAGATGTCGAACCCACAGGAACTTATAATTTAAGAATTAGTTCAGCTAATTAAGTGTATGAGGACTTAACTTACAGTGCAAATGTCTCGACTTTCTTGGGAGAAAACGAAAGGTCTAAAGGTAGACTATTTACTGTATGATTTTGTCGTCACAAAGGAAATTGTTTAGTAGCCTATACTTTAGTCAAAGCTTGTTTTGGTTGAAATTTTGCTGCCTAAATGATATTACATTTGAAAGAATATATAACCGAATGATGTTGTCCTTGTTTTGGCATTGTTAATCCCATGATTGAGATTTTGCCTTAATGACCACTGAATGCTGATTGTCGTGCATAAAGTTTTATAGGTTCTTGGTCCCATGCCTGGTATTTGGAAACTTAAGTAAATATTCTCACTGAAAGCATGTTTTCTAAAGCCTAACCAAGGCATGTGGATTATATATGCTATAATTTTGTGATAATAGGACTTCTTTTAATCAAGAGTTTACTTTTTATCAGTTGTATATCTCAACTTGATGGTATGCGAACGTTTTATATGTGTTAAGCACATGTATCTGTAGTCATACGGTCACAATACCTAGAATCATATCTGTTCACTTTCCCAAACCATAAATAGCATAAAACCAATAGAATTAAGCTCATATATTAGTCTACACCGTCTTAGGACTGTTTACATGGATTATCATGCATAGGTTACTTCAAATTCTGACTTAGTTGGCATGACTTATGGTCTTTGGAGCTATACCCAGTCTTTTTAGTATTTGATTCAATTCAGAATATTATTTAAATTCTTCAAAAACATTGAACCTCCTTTAAGTTGGTATCTGTTCTTTGTTTGTTTTTTTTTTTCTTTGTGGAGTTGCTTTGATATGGTTGAGCAATTTTTCAGATACAGTGTCACTTATGAATCTGAAATTGTGCTTGCATCTATGGGATTCATTATTTGTCAAGTCTCGAAGGGCCAGCGGTGCAGTTTTCTTTTTTACCATTATTCAGCTCCCATCATAGCACAATAATGTGTGAAAGAGACTAAAGTTTCTTTTTTTTTCTTTTCTCTTCAGTCATTGTTAAGTATTTTATAACATCTTTAAAACTTTATTTCAGTGCTTAACTTGCATTCTCTGCAAAATCAACCAACTTGCATATGACCTTGTTGTCTGAAATGATTCTACCCCTCCCTCAAAATAGTTTAGTTTAGGGGCTATTTATACTCTTCTTTATAATTTACCTAATTTATTAAGTTAATGACACCCTATTTGTTTTGAGCATATAAAACTAGATGAAAGAACGTGCACATAAATGACTGCCCATCGCTCTTACACTTGCTCTGCCACTAGTTAATTTAATTGGGTTTTAGGAGTGATAGATTGCAAATTTTAAATTATGTTATAAAGGCTTGATAATTTGTTTGACATATAACATAATTGAGTTTAATGGATATAATCGAAGTAAATTCCTGTTCACCGTGGCTTGTACTAACACTAGATCATTTGTCACAAACATAGGTTGATCTTGTGCAACAGTTATGTAAAACTTGTGAACTGTGATGCCATCTGATTTGAATCTACCTTAAATTCATAATTTCTAATCAATTTTGAGGAAGTTTGTTGGTACACTCACCTGGAATGATTTGAATATTCGTGGTTACGTTGTATTTCATAACCCAAGAGTGGTAGTGTTTTTACTTCATATAATTGGCCTTGTTTCTCAAAATCAGTTAGAGATAATGATAAGAGAATTAAAAAGTTGTTACTTCTTGTTTATTTGTTAAGATAGACTACTTATCCATTTCTTTCCTTTGTGTAACAATGTGAAATCCATCGAGTCCAAATGGACTCTCCCCTATCTTTGCATTTTTAATGGGTTCAAAGTCAAACTTGTCAACCAAGTTCAAACAGACTGAAGATCGATGATCTGAAAAATAAATATTTTTAAATGGAATCGAGGCTGATTCTCAGACCTATTTTAAACCTCCTTTTGTATTTATTTTTATTATCTTTATGAATTCATCAATATGTGTATAATTGTTATTTTCTTAATAAAATTTAGTCTAAGAGGAACCACCAAAGATGTAGTTACCTTATTCTTTCGAATTTCGGCATTAATTAATTTAATTATTCAATTTATCTTATTTTATTTGCAAACAACATTAGAACGGCTAAGTCATAACTTTAAAATATTAAGCAATTGTCGGATATTTATATGAAAAATGACACCCCTTTAATAAAGATATGTAAATCATTTCAAGCTAGACTTATATAATTCTTTGTAAAAAGGAAAATTGGAAGTTGCTATTAACTTGCAAGCAAGAGAACATATTTTTATGAAACTCATTCTTTCTTTTTTTCTTTTTTTTAAATAAATCTTTACTATTTTTATCAAATGATTATTTTAGCTAATAAAATAGTAAGTTTGAGGCTTAACTCTTATTTTTCAGCTAACTTAATTTTTCGTAAGTTAGACTGTTTTATTAGAAATAGAGTAAATGTTATATCATTCCATACATGTTTTAACAAATTTTTAAGGTTTTATAAAAATAATCATTTTATGTTATGAAATAAACTAGGAAAAATATCCTTAAAAGCAGCTATATTTTGCAAATGCGGTTAAAATACACCTATTTTGCAATTTGATTAATCTTTATTTATTTCAAATAGATAGTCTTTTTAAAGTTATTTAGTTATTTTCAAGAGAGTTAGAAAAATTAGTAAAACTCATTTAGGGATGTTTTCGAGGCACCTTAAAACCCTTTATCGGGGAATTATAGAATCCTTACCCAACATCTTTCAACTTTAAATTTGTTCCTATTTTCGGAATTTAAAGTTATTAATAAAAGTAGCGACTTTGTTATTCTCAAACTATTTCAAAATTTCCTTAAAGTTTTGAAATAGTTTGACATTTAGTATTTTTTACTTAATAAAAAATAGAGTGGCGACTCTGCTGCAGATTCATTTAAGATTCTAACTATTTTTTCCTGACTTTATTCGTTGTTTAACTAACTATTCAAGAACGTTATAATATCTGCTTAAGTGTTTTATATTTTGTTATATTATTTTTGATGGCATAAATTCCGCCAAGCGGCAAATAGAATGCATTAGAAAGGGAGATAATGTGGGTTCATGGTCGCTTCTTCACTAAAAAAAAAACTTATTTCTCGAGGCTATAGTAAGTAGTCGGTACGAGGCCAGCCAACTTTCGCTTATACATTTTAGACCGTGGTAGTCTGCCCACTCGTAGGTACCTCGAATAGAGATAAACCAAAACCTGTGATTCTCGAATGACCTGATAAGGTGAGGGTACGTGCCTATCAGTAGACTTACTTTAGTCCAATTGACTTTTTAAGTCAATCCTGGACTTACATATTTAGGTGACATCGAAGGATAATTTTTTGTCTGAATTGGTTTGTTATTCCTGAGGATTTTAAAATTTATCTATTTCATTTTTATAGAATACCTTTAGAGGTAGAGTTTGATTTCACCCCTGTGCGAGATTCTCTTTATTTATCCCCTGTGTGGGATACTTTAGGGGTCTGATGTTGTCCCCTATGAAGACTGATTTTTGAGTTGATAGTATCCCATGCATGGGAATTTTTTCTTTATGAGTACTAATAAAATTTATTTTTCAAATAATAAATTGGTTCATAAGTAGATTATCCTCCAAACTTTAGTCCTACCTTTGGCTAAGAAGGTCACATGTATGCTAGGATGCGTTATATACTGTTTATCTGCTAAATGTTATTTAATTACTGTTTGAACACATATGTTTATCCTAAACATGATTATTCCATTATTCTATTCCACAGTTTTAGAATACCATTAGACGTATAAACTCAGAATCTGGGTCTTCCTAATAATATGTTACAAACTTTGTCATCAAATATGTTGAAAATCATCAAAAATCGATATTCCAAATGTTCTGGTAGCCCATAAGGTTATCATCCAGTAATATTGACCTAGTTAGTTTACAATCATAGTCAGATACTCTACCAGATTAGAGTCACTTTCAATTCTAAAATTTTATTGATTCTTTCAAACGATTTATTAGATATACATTCAAAAAAAAATATGTCGAACATTAAATTTTTTATCAGTCACGATGTTTACTATTATCAAACTCTCTCTTTTCACCAAATTGCAAAGTTCGTGATCAAACTCTTGTTCATTTGATCACTATTTTCAAAGTGTCCCTTTCTTCGCATTTTGGACTAATCAGTTTTAAGGGAAACATATGTTATTTATCCTTTTATATATTACTTTGATCATTTGTTGTGATTGATAGGATAAGACTTTCCACTTTTGAGTTTTTTTTTCTTGAGAGGCTGATTTGTGTTGGTAATAAACTTGCTCAGTTCACAAAGATCAAAGCAAAGAAGTTTCAAGTATCTGTTGGCAGAACATCTATATTTCACACGGTCTAAGGTCCAGAAAGCAATTGCAGACTCATTACTCCCTATTTGGACAACTAAAACAACTCGTTCAAATATGGACCTTAGTTTGGTCAACCCATCTATTGTTATTTCATCTGAATCAATTCTTTTTTTTATGTCACAACCGGTACCACATCAAGAATACCAAATGTTGTTGATCATACGGAGCAAAAAATTGCTGAACTGAGGCTCAAGGTGAAAAAAAAATATACCGCTTCTCAGATCCCACCAAACATGACCCTATCTCCTGATGTTCGTTAAAAAAGGCCTATGTTTCCTGTCTCAGATGAACTTGATCAATGAGACTATTTCACCACTTCTCAGCAAATTTCAAATGCTTTTCTTGGGAACTCAAATCAAGACCCTCATGTTGTGCATACATTTTCTCCTTTAAAGGCTCAGAATATATCAGCAACACACTATGCTCTGCTAATGTACACTTATGACACCGCTTTACCAATGACCCAAACTCAAGGGCTATATCACATAGATGTTGACCATTATGTTGAAGTTGAAAATGAGGGAAAAATGGTCAGTGCTGAAATGGTGAAAATAAATCTAAAGATCTTAGAGGATTCTATGAGAAGTTTACATGGGCTTGGTAGTAATCAAAATATTAGATATAAAGTTTAGTTGCCACCGGGTTACAAGATTTCAAAGTTTGAGAAGTTTGATGGACCTAGAAACTCTTTCTTTTATCTGAAAGTATATTGTGAGAAGTTGATCAGTGTGGGAAAGAATAAAGGAATAAGAATCAAGATATTTAATCAAAGTTTGACTGGAAAATCTTTAGAGTGGTACTCCATGCAATATGCAGCCAAATGGCGTACCAAGATGATTTTGCAAATGCTTTTGTGTATCACTACAAGCTTTATTTTGAGATTGCAGCTGACAGAATCTCTATTATAAAGATAAAACAAAATTCAACTGAATACTTTCGCGAATATTTCAAAGATTAGAGGGTAGAAACATCTAGGGTACACCCACATATGAAAGAATAAAAATAATCACTTACTTCATTCAAGAGCAAGACTTAGAATACTATGTATAAATGGTGTCAATGGGTGGAAAAGCCTTTGCTGAAGTTATTAAAGCCGGAGAAATGATTAAAGATGGCCATAAGACTAGGAGGATAACAAGTTTGACTGAACTGCAGTCAACCAAAAAATCTTCCAAACTGGTAACCTCGGAGATGGAAAGAG